>JAGFMF010011446.1:4876182-4918983 GCA_019455555.1 Galemys pyrenaicus | reverse complement strand
GATAGTTTTACTTCCTCTTTTCCTATTTGGATTCCTTGTATGTCCTTTTCCTGTCTTATTGCTCTGGCTAAGACTTCCAGTACTATGTTGAATAGCAGACATCCACTGCTTATTGAGAAAAGAAATGAACATATACCGGATGGTCTGTCACCCACTAGGAATTTTAAATACATTATTGCAACCTCTCTTAAAAGAACAAACTAAAACTGAAGCTCAGGTAGTAGTGCCTCTATTAATATACAGTGAAAATATGCCTCAGTCAGCGTTTTGAACCTCTATATTGCTTGAAGTTATTTTGTTTTTACTACATGACCCAAGATAGACTTCTAATTTTACTGAATTCCAAGTACTGAAAGTTTTGTCTGTCTCATAACTATATGAGTCCTTAGTCATTTATTTGTTAATTCTTAGACTCAAAAAAAAATTTTTATTGTCTATTTTTCTTTTCTCCTTTTGAACATGGTAAGTAGATTGGAGGCAATTTGATAAATTTGTTGAACACTGTCTTTCTGATTTATATAGGGCATGTTGATTGTCATAGACTACACTGGTATAGAATTATTTTAGTTCCCCACATTTGGAAAACATATGTACTAATATTAAGCTCTCCATTTCCTGTCTTTGTTTGTGTTAAGTATCAGCATGCATTTTAGATTCATTCAAGGTTCATACTGAGGTTTATTCATATAGTGACTCATTCATTATTTCCAGTTTCCCAGTGTTATCATCTATAAGACTTCATATTCTATAATTGATCTTAATAGCTTCAACAAGCAAGAAGCAATGTTAGAATATCATATTAAAGCAAATTCTTGAATATGAAATTATACTATTAAAAAGATAATTGAAAATTTTGTGATTATCTTTATTCTAATATCATTCATTCTGAAAATAATTATGTTTTAATAACTTTTTAAATTGCTCATAAGATTACAATACTGATATTCCTAAAATTCAAGTCATTGATATGCAATAGAAAAACTGATTAGCCATACTCTAAAATTTCTTAAGGATTATCACATACATCCTGGTAAGGAAAATTCAGATGGTTAATGCTAACAAACCACACCACCACATCATCTAACATAATTTAAATTGTCAGAAATCAGAATAATTAGTGATTTAATCTTTTATATTTTTGAGAAATTTCTGCCAATCCCCCCATAATACTTGGCCAGTGTCTATGTCATTTCTGCAGCCATAGATAACGTGATTTTTTTTTTATGTGAATGCAGCCTTCATTATGTTTTCCCTTTTTAATTCAAAGTACTATCACTTTCTATAGAATATTTTGGGTTTGGCTTGGTATTATCCTCTATTAGTTAGAGTAATATAAACAACAAATTGAATATTCAAATAAGCGCCCTTTATACTTTCATAATTTTTATTTTAGCTCAGTCATCTATAAAATGAATTCCTGGATTAGATGATTTCCAGAATCCTTCCAACTTGAACATTTCATGTGCCTCAAATTGATGGAAAACAGTATACTGCCCAAGCATAGAAAACAATTTTCAGGCTCAAAGACAGATTTCAAAATTTCAAGCCCAACAACTACTGCCATAAAATTTTTCAGAGTTTAAATCTTACTAATAAGTAAGGACATTTAATTGCAAAATTCAACAAATTCTAATGTAAATGTCTTGTTTTCATTATGGAATTAAATATAGAGAAGTGAGATACTAATGTTATCTTATAGTTCAGTTGAGAGTTAAAATTTAAGAAAGTTTAAAAAGGAGTAGCTGAAATTTGCCTTATATCCATTGCACAGCTGCCTTTCAATCTTTGTTGACAGCTTCCTTTCCTTCTCCTCACCTAGAATCTTCCACTGAAGTAATGTGTCATTTATCACAAGGGAAAACTCCTACGGGTGTTTCAAGAAAATTCACTCAGGGTTTACAGCTCACTCATTTTGTTTACTATATTCTTTGATGTATTCCTTGGCAGATGGTAAAAGCAAAGTAATTAAGGAATACAGCTTTATTACTGATTATGGATTTGATATTTATCACCAGAAGGTAATTTATAATCTGATTCTAAATACCATTATCCAAAGCAAATGTTTTATTTACACATTCAACAGGACAGTAACAAGATATTAAGGTGCACTGCATGAAAACAAAAACAGGCTTGTGAAATTTTGACATTTGTTCTCAAATACTCCTAACTTCTAAAATAAAAAAATTTAAAGTCGTGAGACTTCATTTCATCCTTGTCAAGGTGGTCTCAAGACAATAGAAAGAGAAAGAAAAACAGATGAGTAAGGGAGCTTGTACATGACAAGGGAGCAGGAAGGAAAAAAAACAAAAGGTAAAATACAAAATATGTCTGAAAATTACAAATGACCCAGATAGGGAGGAAGGGAAGATCAGGAAAGTGTAATTCAGAGAAATCTTAACTTGTATGTGAATTGCCTAAGTAAGAACCAGCCAACTAAACTATATAATATGGACATAGCTAGTTTTGTTTCTAAGGAAGGCTGATGTGCATGATACTAGTATGGTTATGGTTAGCGGGAATATTCCAGTAAAAGTCCATGACTACTATAATCTTATCAAAGTTGAAAGGAACATTTAGAGTCATATATATCTTTTCCTTGAAAGATGTCATGTTATTTTATTTATAGTTTGAAATTTTTAAAAGCAGTTTTTAGGTTACAGAAAAATTCAGAGGAAGATACAGAGATTTCCTATATGCTCCCTTTTCCCATATATTCATACGCCTCCCCTTTTATCAACATCCTCCACCAGAGTGTTAAAATTGTTACAATTGATGAACCTACACTAACATTATTACTCAGAGTCCACTGTTTACAGTAGGGTTCCCTCTTGGTATTGGCCATCATAAGGGTTTGGACAAATGTATATTGACATATACCCACCATTTATTTTCAATGCCCTGACAACTTCTGTGCACTATCTAGTCATCCTGCCCTCCATGCTAACAGCTAGAAACCATAGGTCTTTTTATGCTCTCCATAATATTATCTGTTCCAGAATGTCATGTACTTGGGATCATATAGTAGGTTGTTCTTTTGGATTTTCTTCTTTCACTAAGTAATACTACTTAAGTGTTCCCTATGTCTTTTCATGGAGGAGGATGTTATTTCTTTTTAATGTTTTTTTATACACATAATATGATTCAGGGGATCAAAATGATAATATTGAGACTACCTGAAGAATCATGGATTCATTTCTCAGTTTCAGGGCAAGTGATATTACATAGACTGGTGTGCAGACTCCCTCACCTTTTTATTTTTCCTGAAAGGATCATTTTTGCTAGTTTCACTTTTAAACTTTTCATTTCATTGTTTTATTCTTTTTTAAACACCTATTATTACTGTGAAATAATATGAGTACACATTATGATTATGGTTGTTTAATGTCTTAATAGAGTTACATTGTGACATTATGAGGACAAGCAAAAACATATTAGGAGAGATTTATGCACAAAGCTTCTTCTTTCTGTATACTATGTAGAAAAGAAAGAAACAAGTGGAAGTAAACTGAAAGGTATCTCCTTTCCCTGCCTCCACCCGGGTGGACATTTATTTGCATAAATCCACACAGTAGAAATTAAAGTGGATATAGAAATGGGTTTCCACAGGCACTCAGACATGCTGGCAATCTATAGCACCAGGATTTTTATTCATCATAAAATAAGAGATGTTTTATTTCCTTCAAGCACGCTATAATAGCAAGTAGTAATGGGTCTCAGGGCCAGAAAGACAGTAGGAAGAGTCTGGTGGATGGCAAGTGGCAGTACCTGTCCCATCCAAAGAAGGCAATTGCTACCCAGGACTAGCAGACTTGTGCTACACAGGAACATATAATACCAGTTTTGGCAGATTATTTGTTCAAAAGAACCTAGAAATTCAGATTATTTTTTTATACTATATCTCTAAATTTCTAAATTTTAGCAATTAATTCCTGTAAGCCAATACTGTTCCAACCAAATAAAGCACCATTTTCTGGTTGGCATAAATCAGAGGGTCAGTACAAAGACATAACATTGTAAGGCCCAAGTGAAATACTCTAAGAGGAGACTCCAACCCTGAAGCCGGTTCTGGTCGAAGCTGTGTTTCCTGAAGAAGGTCAGAGAAAGGAACTTCCAGGAAAATCTCATGCCCATAATCCCTTGCCTGGACACCTACACACAGACTGAAAATCCTCCCTCCTAATAACCAACATACAGAGCGACAAGTACACACCAGACAAGTGCATCTCCTACCACTTCACTGTCTTACTAATATGTATCCCAAGGCAAGAGAGTGAAAGAATAAGGGAAAACTAGATTAGGAGACAATGATGTAGAGACAGAAGTATCTAACAGTTGCCTGTAAGGGTGAAAACATGTGGTATGAAGTTTTCAGTAAGCAAGTTGTAAGAGCCCAGTGGTTTTTTTTTTGTTTTGTTTTGTTTTGTTTTGCTTTGTTTTACTATTACCTTGAAAAATCATTTTAAAAACTAATTTTAATTGTAACTAATTTATACTTAAGTAGCTTATATATTCCTTTTTTCACCTTGTTGCCCTACCTGGCTTCATATTTTCACTAATACTTAGCACAATACATCTCACATGGCAGATCTTCTGTGAAGCTGATAAACTCATTTGTCATGAAGAGACAGAAGAATATATACTAAAATCCTTTTTCTCAGTGTAAAGTTTTCTATATGAAAACATAAAAAGCCAACAGAAATCTTCACACAGTCAATAAAAAATTAAAGGAAAGGAAATCGTAGAAAAAAATGTTTATTCTAGGTTTCTTTTATTTCTAATCAAAGCTATTTTAGTCCAAAAGTAATTTTAAATGACAGAAAATTAACCCTATTTTGCCTCAATATAGTAGGTAGGAGCAATGGGGAAAAGACAGAGGTAAGCAGCATCTAACAGTCTTTAAACATGTATGTATTTTCTAATGCATATGGAAGAGTTACAAAAATAGCAAAGTGTTTCCCCTAATGTTAACAGATTGCATAACCGTTACGAAAACTAAGAAATCAGCTTTGTTATAATTCTGTTAACTAATATATAGACTATTTTCAAATTTCATCCCTTTTTCTAATGTTCCTTTTCTGTCCAGGATTCAGTTCAATGCCTCACACCTCAATTAGTTTTCATATCTCCTCAGGATCCCACAATCATGACACTTACTCAAACTTTTAGTATGCGTTGTGATGCTCACACTTGAGTAGTACTGGTCAGGTATTTTGTACAGTGTCCTTTGACTTGGGTTTTTCTGGTGACTTTTCATGCTTAGATTAAGGCCACGCGTTTTTTCATAAGAAAAACACGGAAGTGATATTGTACCTCTTACAACATATCGTATCAAAGAATGGCTCATACTTTATAACAGTTGCTGGTATTATATGAAAATATACAGATTAACACTTTTCTCTTAGTCATTTAAAACTACTAAGATTAAGCCATAATAACTATCTTCACAGGATATATATTGCCTCTCATGTGTGCATATATCTGCCAGACAAATTCCCCAAATTAAGATTTTTACATTAAGCAGAATTCCTGGGCCTTTTGACAGAGATTGCTAAATAGTGCCCCCAAAAGTTAATAATAGCTTATATTATTCCTGCCAATTTTTGAATAATCTATACTTTCCTTCTAATTTGAAATGTGGCTTTTGTTCTTTTCACATTATAGTGATTTCCACACAGACAGATTTCCTTAAAATATTGTCCACCTATTAAGAACTGAATTTGTGTCCCTCGGTGTCTCTAAAACAATGTAGTCAACATCTGAAGAACACAAAGGTAGTTATCATATGGGAAAGAGTACATAGGATCAGCATTAGACTTTAATTTAGGATGAATTTGCTCTAGGTTCACAATAGATGAACTGTTATTTCTGAATAAACAATGGTCCAAATAAGCAACAAGGAGATGTGTACCAGGTAATCATCATTTACACAAATCCTCATCAGAAACTAACATTTGAGTATCAGGGCTTCATTGGGCAATAGTAGTATAACACAACTCTTTCAATATTCCTATTCATTTGAGCCTTTTACTTGGGGTGGGAGGTGGTTAAGGAAAGTAGAATGGGTTCCAGAAACTAGAAATGCATTTTAATTAGCTTCTCAATGTAATAAGGTGTCACATGCAGAAATTTTAATAAAACTCAGCCAAGTTTCACATTATTAAGAAAGAATACATTCAACTGGTGATACTTCGAAATGATTTTGTTCTCTCCAGTAGTTAAGGGGAATTGTTCAAGCAGGTAAGTTATTGCCTCCCTGAATTCCATCTTGAGTGACCTGCCCTGAGCGTGAATTGTTTAAGTTTAATGTTTAGAACCACCTGCTAATTCAGGATTCTCATTCAACACAACCTGTTCACTGCAAAGTTACTGTTCTATAAAATTTGCTTGAGAAAGCTGCAGTTTCTCTTGGGTATTTTCTCAGCCTTTAATAACAATGCAATAGTCCCTAAAGGGTGTTAGACTGAATTTTTAAATTTTTTTTTTAAGGACACAGGTCAGAATTGCTATAGATATATAACCCTTTAAAACACTTAAAGAAGACAGGAAAAAGCCTAGGTAAAGGTAATGTTAATTACAGAATCAGCATTTCATTTACACATCAGCATTTCATCTTCAAAAAAAAAAAATGTTTGAGACTCATTCTTTAAACAAAATAAGGGTAAGAAATCACGTAGAGGGCCTCCCTGGTGGTAGAGGCGGTTGAGCGCAGCACTGTGAAGCATCCACCGAAGAGCAGCAAGAGTTTGATCCCCGGCAAGGGAGGGGACCCACATGGATCAGTAGACTTCTCCTACCTCCCCCACTGCTTCCCTCAGCAGTGTGTTTCAGTCCATCTGCCTGTTCTGCCCCCACTCTGTCTCTGGTGAATCCTCTCACCTCCCACACCTCTAGCCTGTACTTACCCCAACTCTAAATGCATAAGTAAATAAATCTTTAAAAATTTTTTTAAAAAAAGAAATCACGTAGAAATGGCTCTGACAGGAATTGTCATCTTGAAAAAGAAAGCTATCCTTTATGATGAATTGGTTCAGTGATGCCAGAACCATGTCTTAGACTCTTCAAACTTGAAATGTCCTCAAATGAGTATCTACTTTGTAATTGATGTTAATTCTTTTATTACAGAAAAAATAACTTGTCAAACTACACTATGTCTATTTTTTTAAAAATGGGAGGGTTCTCAGTAGTAGTTTTAACTTAATATGGGGCTTTTTTTAAATGCATACAACAGCTCAAGTACAAAGGAGAGGTGTGTGTAGCAGGAAGGAGGTTATCAGAGGATTCACCAGAGACAGAGTGGGGAGCAGGACACACAGATCTATGGAAATACACTGCTGAGGGAAGCAGCAGCCTAAGAAGAAGTCTGTTGCACCCTGTGGTCCCCTCCCTGGCCGGGGATTGAACTGGCGCTGCAGTGGCTGCAGAAGCCCACAGTGCAGCACTCAACCCATTGCGCCACCAGGGAGGCCCGGTATGGGGCTTTTGTCATATTTTCATAAAGCTCCCAGAGACTTTCCTAAAGTTCACTTATAATAATCAATTTTTATAAGTATATTACTCCAATTTTTAAAAAGTTCCTTAAAATCTGAGATTACTTGAATGGAAAGTTAGAGCAATTATTAAATGTTTGTGTCCTCTTGTGATGTCCGACTCTGATATTCAAAAAAGAAAGTTTTTTACCTTGAAAATTTCAGATTTCTAGTACTACACAGTTGAAACCACAGAGATGATCCTTCACTGAAACCCACTTCATCCTTTATTTCCCTGAAAAGCAGTCTAAAAGCAGTTTTAGACTGAATGATCCTGATTAAGGCTTCAACATTTTAACTTATACTGGCTCTGTACCCACTGGCAGTATAATTTAGAAAATACCTTCTCTCCAGTCCATGCCTCAAATTTACTTCATTGATGGAAAGTTACACATGAAAAACATTTTGTTCCTGTCTAAACAAAATCAAGAACTTGGAATAAACGAACGGTTTAGTCATTTGGGTTTTAAATATTTGAAAGCTTATAACTACCTCTCAAAGCAGTAAAGCTATTTAAACCTCTAAATATAGTAATGAGCAATAAACACACACAGTTTGATACTTAATAACCCATATGTACTCTCGATTAAAGTGATTGCATCATAATGAGTTTTGCCTCATAGCAGGGAAAACTTGTCTAAATATATGTCACTGGTATTGCAGACTGAAGGCAGGGGTTTGCACAAGGATGCCATTCGAGATGGGAAATTCTATTGGTATATGCTATTGTGAAAATAGTCTTTATTAAATAAGCTTTATTCAATCTAAGCTACAGATAGCAGGTTGCAAGAATGCACTGTTTTTGCCCTTTATTTGCCTGTGGACGTCTGCCCAATCAGTCTGCCTAGAGCCAGGGAGCCCAAGTGTCAGAGCTAATTTTGAATTACGTAACATAGGTTACTAACTCTCAATCTAGGTAAGCACAGAAGGGCACAAATTTCAGCAAACAATTCTCTATCCTGATTTTATACAATATTACAAATGGAAATAAGTTCTTTTGAGGCTAAGGTATGTTCTTTTTCAGGGGTATTTATTTTGTCCGAACTATACTTAAGAGATAACTTCATGGGAAAAGAGGGGTTCATCCCATGACCACCATTTAACAGAAACTTGAGGTGAAGAGGAGCACCAAACCGACCCATTATGAAGGATGCTCTACTTTTCTCCTCCAAAGAATATAAAAGGTAGCCTCTGCTAAAAGTAGGTGATCACATTTTCTCTCCCTTCCTGCCTTTCTTTGAGCCCTTGTGACACTGAGGTGATGCTACAGCATCCCTGGCCATGTGTGCTGGAGAATGGTCCTCCCTACTCTACCAGAGAAATGTGCAGAATGTCCTAGAGCTGCCTGAGTAATAGAGGATTTGATGTGATTGAATGGGAAACTGAACTATTTCAACTGGAAGGCATTTGATGATTTTACATAAGAGAGATCAAAGGTTTTCACCCACAGAGCAACTATTGTCAATACAAGAGTTCTAGAAAGTTCTTCTTGCGAAAGGAGCACTCAGGGATTCTTACTGAACATTCCTTTTGTGACATTCTACAAACACCTAAAGGAGATGCAAAAGAAAAATGACATATGGACTCAACTTTCAAGATCATAGCCTAAAGGGCACACTTCCAAAATAGCAATAAGAAAATGGACAGAGGAGAAAGTTAAGCTGACTTTTCTCTAAAGTTGATAGACTATTTGAACTTCACCAAAGAAATCTTTCATTTTCTAATCGTGAAATTCTTCAGCAGGAATATTAAACTATGATTCCAAATTAAAATAAACAAAGTAATATGCTAAATGAGCTACACATATTTAAGACAAATATGATGTTGTATTCTATTTAAATATATGCTCTTCATATAAGGCTGTCAGTGTTCTCCCCAAATTAGTTGCTCATTAAAGTGAACTTCTTGCCACTGATTCCCTAATATAGAATGTTCTCCGGGCACTTTTTCAGGGAATATAACATTTGCCTAGTGCAAAAACAAAAACAAGCAAAACTTGATCAAGAAAATAAGAATGCATGTCTGGAGGAGTTTATATTAACTTTAAATTTATTTGACCTGAAGCCACAGAACCTCCCTTCCATTCCTTATGAGAAAAAGATGATGCAAAGAAGCCAAGAGCAGGGATACTATGAGGTCTCAGAAATAATTCAAATCTATGTTCCATATGTTTTTCTCTGTATACTTGATTCATGGCTCCCGCTATCTACAAAGTAACTTCCACTACTTTGGTTTATAAAACTGGCTAAAGATAACTAATCTTGACTGTACATGTACATCTTTTATAGATTCAGCCTCCAGAAAAGGGGATCTCACCTCTCTCAAATTTATCTTCTCTCTCTGCCCTTCCTCCCTTTCCCTGAGAATACTAAATACCAAGGGACAGTACCATGATTTCTCAAGAGGTAGCTGATTCATATAAAATTAAATAAAATATTATGGACAAGGAATAAGATCCAGAGTAAACACCAATTTTGTTGGGGGGGGGGGGAATGCTGCTGAGGACTTACTCTTCTATGAATCACAGAGAAGAAGCAACCAATTGTGTGTGGGGCAGTTAGAACTGGAACAGCAACACATTAAAGGCCACTATAGATGTTTACAGCATCCATCCGTATAGAAACTCTAAAATATAATGCTTGTTAACCAAGGGCTGCTTACTAGCAAACATCAGCAACAGCCACATGTGCAATGAGTCATGGATGGTGCTCTGAGCCTACCAGGAAAGTTTGTATGTGAAACATCCTCAGGGTCTTCTCTGTGAGGATGCATTGGAAGACCTTGTTTGCTGTCTCATGAAGTCCTAGATGAAAGATGGCTCCAGCTTCTCAGTACTGGAATCAATGTCTCTATTTTATGAATCCTGAGGTAGTGTAACAAATCAGGTTGCTCTCTTCACATTTGCCTCTGGAAACCCAAAAGTACAAAGTCTCTTTAGAAGTCTTTCCTATATTATCCTTCTACCTGAATTAACATACTTAAGTTTTTCACTTTTTACCTATGTCCCTTCATACGTGTAAATCATTTTTCCTTGTGATTTTATGTTCATTTGAAACTGTCCCTTCTAACATATTTATCTAATTGGTTGTGGTATAAAAACAAATGTTTGAAAAACAATTACATGTTTATCTGTATCTCAGATAAAGTGATTTTTTTTTTTTTAATGAGAAAAGTATATGGATTTCTTAACAATTCAGGAGTTTTCCTAGGAGTTGCTCAGCAAGTTTTAAGTTTTCTCTTTTTTGCTGGCCTCATTAGAAGTTCTTCCCATCCTCTGTATTTTTTCATGTTCTGTTGAAAATACTACTTTCTGGTCCCACAAGCCTTCAAGTTTTTTTCCAAAAGTATAGATAAAATGGTAAAAAAAAAAAAATTCTCACGTGGTTAGAAATTTCAAAACAAAATGAAAGCGTACAAAAGGCACAAAATGAAGAGTAGTGCTGTGTTTCAAGCACCTTTCATGTATTAAGAAAAGAATACCTACCTGTGCTTCACTCCTCAGGGAACCTGCTACATATGTGACCCTCCTGTGATATACCAACTCTATATAAACTCTTCAGAAACTCACTTACCACACCCCTAGATCAACTTACTCTTGAAACACAAGCCATTCAGGTAAATTCTCAGCATACCCTGTGTAGCCAGATTAGAAAGTCCTCTACCTGGAAGTACTACCTATCATCAGAAGCACGGCAGGTAAGTTGTGCTCCTTAAATCTAGAAAGAGAACAGTTCTTCCCATGGTTAGTTCAGATAAGAGGAAGGAGGGTCAGCTCTTTCACTTTTCTAACTGACTCACCACTGAAGAGCTGGACATCCTGGCTTGTCCTGGTCAAGAGTCTCTTTATTTAAAAAAAAAAAAAAAAACCTAGCACAACTGTACAAAACATCTGCTTTCTCCTCAACATCAATATATATTTGACTTGTTTGAATGGATGAAAAAAATTGGGGGCTGGATAATTCTTTAGTTATGAAAAACCGTCATCCACTGTAGCATGTTTAACAGCATCCCTGACTTTTAATCACTACCTGTCAGTATCAAGCCCCACCCACCTAGATCCTACACAAAAATGTCTCCATACATTGCTAAATATTCCCTGGGATGTAAGAAAAGTTGCCCTTGGTTGACAACACAGACCTGAAAAGTATCAAATATTGGCAGGGACAGGGTGGTGGGAACTGAGGGAGACTAGAAAGCTACTGGAAAGGGCATTATATTCCACACTATATGGAATGATCTGGAGTATTTTACAGATAGCCCTAGATTTATATTTAACGTGCAATATTTTTCCAAATAAACTGCTTTACATAAACTTGATGAGCAGTCTAACACTGTGTATATCAGAAATGTTATTTTTCAAATGTGCTCTTAGTAAGTTCACTTCTAGCTTCCCATTTGTATCTGGATGTACAATTTTTTCTCCCAAAATTACCTAATCCTATTTCTAGGTATTTCCTGCACTGCACCATTAACATTACTCCATTCTGTTGCTTTAGCAAGTAAGAACACAAAATTAAAATGGACTAAAAAAGAATGATATATTTTTATAAAGAATTGAATGGATAAATACACTAGCAAATTAAATAGATAATTACATGAGGGAAGGGGATAAATTAAGGAAAACAGAATGGTAGAAAGAAAGAAAGAAGTCTGTTGATAAAACAGTAAAAAAAAAAAATAGTCATTTTTCTTGAGTAGTACAGAATTGATTTTGAAGAACACTAAGCAATGGTAGCATTTGCTGGGCAAGATATGTTTTTCCCTAGGGGATTATTGAGGGGATTAACAATCACAAGGGCATAAAAGTTCTCATAAATTCCTGAAAAGTCAGTCTCACTGTTATATAGTTAAACTTTGTATTCACTCCTTTAAAATGACTAACAATAGGGGGGGAAAGCAGTGTTAAACTGAGAACTGCTAACCACAATTTCAAGGCAAAGGGCAAGACTTTTGGTGGAGTTTGAAAGCCTGATATTATATGCTTGGGATCAAACTAAATACTGTGTGCTTTTGAGTTTGGTCATCATTCAAGCCAGAATTTTGAGAGTCTGACACTATGAAGCAACTGCCTGGTAAGGATCAAAGGATAGAAAATACAGTGCAAACAAGTTTGCTGCATTTTAAAGGCAGGATCTTGTGCACATCAAAGTGTGAGAAGAGGGCAGGGGCAATGGTGCTGAGAGGCAGTTCAAGGGAGACTTTCTTTTTGAAAGTTGTGGTTGAAACAATTTGGCATTGAATGTTTCTGCTCACCTCAGGAAAATTTAAAGGAGGAAAAAGGGCAACAAAAACAAATTTGAGGATACATTTTCTCAGAAGTTTATTTGATGGCTTAAGAAACCCAGTATCTCCCTGAAAACAAGGTCTTCTTGAATCCTTTGACTCTGGCAAAAGGGTGCTATCACTTCCTTTCTGCTACAAGTACATAAGGAAATTGTGAGGTAAAGAACTGTCATAGCATAACATGCATTCCATAGTGGAATACTGAATATAACATTTGAGAGTGACCCAGTGGGATAATGAATATCGAATAGTGAATACTGAACACTGAAACAAAAACTCCCTGCTTCCTCTAAATTCTGGTAACCATTATTACTAATTCTATCTCTATGAATTTGTCTACTGTAAGCACTTCATTTATGTGTTTACAGTATTTCTCTTCTTGTGCCTGGCTCATTTCACTTAGGATAATGTGCTTAAGCTCCACCCATGTTTTGACATATGTCAGAGTTTCCTTCCCTTTAAAGACTGAATAATGTTCCACTTGAACTCTCCTTCAACTACACCCAATCTCTCTTTTCAGAAATCTACAGAGATGATGCTTCAGATTGGTACCAGGAGTCTTACTGAAGATTATATGTGAAGAGCATTTGAGAGTGACTTACTGATTTTGGGTTTGATATTATATGATAATAATAGACTAAAGTTATTAAAGCTATCCTGTATTGACTATTCATGGGTTAATTACTCAACATTACAAATATATTAATTTTCCCTAAATCAGTCATTAGGTGTGGGTCTACAAGACTTCAGTGGCCTGTTCAGCCATCTTTTTTTTTTTTTACCTGCAGTTTTGAATTCCTATACAAAGTCAGAACTGTCCAGTCAATCAGTTACAGGAGCCCAACCTTACAGTGCCTTTCAAATCAATAAAGAGCAAAAAGCCTGATCACCCTGAGAAGGCTCTGCATCACAAGCGTGCTATTGCCTGACACATAAAGGTACTCCTGACCTATACATCACAAGGTATACCTAGGAATACCTGGGGGCTGTTGTCTGGTTTAACAAGGGACCTCAGAAGCTGGTCAGTGGAAAACTTTGTTGATAAGATTGGAACCATAGCTGGAGTTCTGGTTTCAATTATAACACTTGGTCATCAAGCAAATAAGAATTATCTGGTCAGCAAATTCATGTCCCCCTGAAGCACTAGATGACATAAGCAAATTTTCAGGTCCATCCATCTTCTTCTCCTACCCCTCATAACTGATGCTGTCTGATTATTCTATGAGCAAAAGGTCAGGATCTTGCTCTTTCAGCAGCATCTTGCATTGTGGAGACTGCTCCATGATTCCCATTTATCAATGTGGTGTTGCTGATGCAACAATTAGGTTCAGTGTAATTTCAATCAAAATGCAAGGGATTTTTCAGTGGAATACAGGCTAACTATAAAACATGTATACAAATGCAAAGGGCAAAGAATAATCTAGAAGATCTTCAAGAAGAAAGAAAAAACTGGATGGCTTAAACCACATAAAAATATCAAGTATAATTATAGCAAAATAAAAAGACAGTGAGGTATTAATGTTAATATAAGCAAATGAATCAATGGACAAGAATAGAGTCCAGAAACAGATTCATGTTAGAGTCAGAGTTGTCTAAACTTAGCTGACTGAAACTTGAAAAACGACCTACAGGCCTTATCTAGTAGGTCAGCTGGTCCCATACCTTAGGCTCTCTTGGGCAGTTAAGGGCAGGGNNNATGAAACAAGAATGTTACCTTAGTATCTAGCAGGTCAGCTGATCCCATACCTTAGGCTCTCCTGGACAGTTAAGGGCAGGGCGGATGAAACAATGTTATCTTAGAATGTGTACCCAGGTATGGGGCAGAAGCCTGAGCCCCCCCAAATGGATCTCCTGTAAGTTTAAAATTTTTGAAACTTGTCTCTCTTTAAAGCTATTTGCTGTGCTCATTGCGCGGGCTTTGATCTCTCAGCTTATTGGCTGCAACCTATGTAAGGCGGGAAATTGGCTATAAAAAGCCCACTTCTTCCTCCCTCGTGGTTGATTGTCTCAGCCAGACCTGCGTGTCACGGTTGAACGGTCGGCCCCAGCATGCTGGCTTAACTAAAGCTCTACGTGACCATTGCAGCCCTGTGTCCGCTCTTTGTTCTTTTGGGGTGCCCACGGAAACTCGGTACTTTACAATTCATACCTATCGTCTACTCATGAGATAAATGGTAAAAAGAATATGTTTGTAAAGAATACTTTTCTTAATAAATGGTGTTCGGCCAATTAGTCAGTGAAAAAATTAAATCTTGACCTGCTCTTTATTCCATAAGCAAAAATTCAATAATAGTTTGAGTTTTAACCAAATGTGGACAAATGTGTATTAAAGCAATACATTAGAAGAAAACTGGTTTTTTTAAAACAGAATTTAAAATAAGCAAAAATTTCTTAAATAAGGCATAAAGAAGTACTACCTACAAGTAGACAGCTTAGAAATTAAGAACTGTTCCTGTGTGGCATCATTTACAATTATGTAAATCAAGCCAACTCATGGAAACAACCCAAGTGTCCATGGAGAGATGAATGAATAAAGAAAATATAGTATTTATTTATAGAATATTAGTCATAGAAAAAATAACAAGGAAATTCTGCCTTTTGTGATAACTTAGATGAACCTGAAAGCATTATGTTAAGTGAAATAACTCAGAAAAAGACAAATATGTGATTTCATTTCTATGACTACATGGAATCTAATAAAAATCTCATATAAACAGAGAATAGATTGGTGGGGTGTGAGTAGGAGGAAATAGGTGAAGACTGTCAAAGGTTATCCATTCTTGTTTGTAAGATAAATAAGTTCTGGAGATCTAATGTATAACAAGGTGGCTATAATTAAGAATACTGTAGTATATATTTGAAAGTCACTAAGATAATAAATCTTAAAAACCGCCCCCCAAAGCTAACTATATGAGGTGATGGATATGCTAACTAACTTAATTGTGGCAATCATTTCACAATATTTATCACATATGCCAAATCATCATATTGCAGACCTTAAACTTACAAACTATTATGTGTCGATTTTATTTCATCAAGCTGCGAAAAAAAAAAGAAAAAAAGAATCTGGCACTCAGGAGGCATTTGATTTAAAAGAAAATAAATAACTTTTAAAAATCATAACATTAAAACAGTGGAAATGCAAGTTCACACTAGAGACTTTGCACTATATATTTCTGTATTAGCTTACTATAGTTACCATAACAGATTAGTAAAACCTAGTATTTCACTCAAATTTGGTATCTTCCAGATATGTTGGTCAGAATACAGACACAGCTCTCAATGAGCTGAAAGTCAAGATATTAATAAGGTTCTATTTTTTTTTTCTGGGGGCCCTAAGGATGATTGCATTTGCTTGTTCATTTGGTTTGTTAAAAAAAATTCAGTTTTTTGTGATTGTCTCCATTTCCTTGTTGGCTGTCAGCTGATAGCCATTTCCTGATTCCTATGGCAGACACATTCCTTTGTCCATGACCCTTATCTGCCACCTTCATATTCAGAAAGGCTAGATCAGGTCCTTCTCTCTTCACATCTCTCTAACTCACTCTTCTGTCTTCCTCTTCCACTTCCACTTTGAAGGACTATTGACTAGATTGGGTCCACTTGGATAATCAGTCTAGTCTCTCAATTTCACAGTGATTAGCCTTAATCACATTTGCAAAGTTCCTTTTGACAGATGCAGAGACATTCACAAGGGCCAGGGATTTGAAAGTAGACTTTTTTGTAGGCCATTAATCTGCCTACCACAGATTCATCCTTAGAGTATAACAATAACTTCTATAAATCAACGTGGGAAAAAAAGACAAACCAATAGAAAAAGTGAGATTTGAATAGGTACTTCACAAAAGAGGACATTTAAAGAACTATTAAACTTATAAAAGGTTCACAAATTCCTAGCCAACAAATGAATATTAAAATCAAATGCAATTCCACTTCACATGCACCAGAATGATTAAAATGTGAAATAAAGACAATTTTAAGGATTGGCAAGAATATGGAGTAATTATAATTCAAATCTTGTTGATAGGCATGTAAATTGGTATAATCACTTTGGCAGTCTCTGGCAACATCCACTACATTTGAGCATAAGAATAGTCTGCAACTCAGTAATTTCACTTCTAAGTGTTAAATAACTTCTATGTTAAATTAAAAATGCACATATACATGCACTGGAAGATGTACAAGATAGTCCACAGAAGCACTATTTATAATAGTCAAAAAGTGGCAACAAATCAAATGATAATCAACCAGAGAAAGGATAATGTGGAATTATGTGGAAATAATGTGGAAAGTATAGTGTAGAATTATGAATACTATAGTAGTCAGTAATAGGACTGTAGGAGCAGCAATTAAATTCACAAATATTAAATAAAATATGCCAGATACAGAAGAGAGCATAGGATTATGACAGTTCATATCATGAAACTAATCCTTGGTGTTAAAAGTCGAGAGAGAGATTTTCCTAGGTGGAAAGGAGTGAGAGGAGGTGGAAGGAAAGGGTTATAATAGTAATAATGGTGTGTTCACTGATCTGGATGCTTATTACGCAGGTCAATTTATTTTGTATAAAATCAAGGATTTGCACACTTATGACTTGTGCATTTTTTATATGGATTCCACATTGAAAACAGACACACACATAAATTCTTTGCTCAAAATCCTGCAGTGGCATCCTATTTTTTTATAGTAAAATCCAAAACCAAAGATTCATGACAACAATTACCTTATCTTTTTGATCTTCCTAGATTATTTTGTCCATATATGTATCTCTGTATCTTGCTAAGCTCTTTTAAATCTTTGCTCAAACCTAACCCTCACAGTAAGTCTTATACCAGTCTCTCCCACTCCCCCTAACCCTGACTGTCTCTAAGTTCTTTACATGGCTCTAACATCATCTTTTAACATGCTATATATTTTACTTATTTAGTCATTTGCTTAGTGTCTCTCTCTCCTCACTGTAAACTATTATCTCATCTCTGCATGAAAATAGAGATTTTGTATCTTGAAGACCTTATGCCTAATATAAGCTGAGTGATGTGAAAGAACTAATTAAATAAACAGCTCAGTCTGAGCTGAGTTTCTCTGTTTAACACTTAGTCAAACTCTTAGAGATAAATGACAGGGTTTACTTCAAACACTATCCAAACCTAGCTATTTACTGAAGGAAATAGCTGGGAATTCCTAATGGGAGGTTTCTATCATTCACTAACTGTTTGGCCGACAATTAAGTACATGCTTGTCAGAGCAGGCCAATTTAGACTTTCTCACTGTACAAAGGGTTAACACAGCAGGCCCCACAATTAATCTTTTGGTCTGCTTACAATGTTGGCCACTGGCTGACACCTGAAAACTTGGATTATAGGAGTGTTCCCACTTTTCCTGATAACTGTGGTTCACATGTATAGACTAGTTAAACAAAGTGATCTATACTGCATGCTTGCATTTCTTCTGGAAGTATGGAATTTTGGTGCATTTTAGTAAGAGGACACCAACAACCAATTCCCAGTAAAAATCCTGGGCCTGATGCCCCTAACAAACCTTCCTGAAAGATAACATTTTACACATGTTGTCACAATCATGAGGGAAACAGGGCTCATGTGTCTCCATGGAGAAGACTCCTGGAAGCTCACACCTGGTTTTCTCCAGATTTTGTCCCATCTGCCTTTTCCTCTTCCTAATTTTAGCTTGTATATTTTTGCTATAATAAACCTTACTTATGAGCATGACTACATAGAATCTCATACCTCTTTCTTGCAAATCATTGAACCTGATAGTTCTTGGGGATCTTTGGGAACCCTTGACACAGTCATTATACACAAATGAGGTAGTAGAAAATGTTAAAGTATTATTCTCATTTTACACAGGCATTCAGGAAACAAATGTCTGGGTTGGGAAGAAAGGCAGACATTGTGATACCTGGACTTATTCTTTAGCAAACTACTTCAACAACCAGAAGAGAAATTCGGCACTAAGAATATAAAGAATTATATAAAATCAGTGTGAATGCCCCGGTACCAAATGCCTCTAAAAATAAGGAGTAGGCATTCATGCAATGAAATGGAATATATCCGAGCTGCTTCTGATCTCCTGTACTTGGTGCCCACAAGACTAGGACTATGCTGAGCATAGTAAAATGGGCCTGGAAGAATCTGAAGCAACATGGAGTATGACCATCTGGACCCACAAGAGATTGCAGCTGTCCAGCCATAGTTGACTCCAGAGGTGGAAGAAATGGAGTCTGATGCTGCCAGAAGTTTTCAATGGATGTCAGAAAAGCTTATTTTTATGTTAAGTCTTTCAATGCTTTAAACCTTGGCAACTAACACAATTTTTAAAGTGTCCCAAGCAATACATATGCTATGTGGTTCCACCGGTTCAGAATCTCTCATGTCTGACATTTGAAAAGTTCTGAATCTATGTATTTAATTCATATCCAAAGACTTCAAGAATAGGAGAGAAATATAATCAAATTTTAATAAAATAAAGTACTGGAAATTTCTGGGATCGTTAAACAAAAGAGCATTAACTCTTGCTTAGCAGTGAATAGCTTTTAGGTAATGCAATTAAAAGAGTACATAGCAACAGCAAATAACAGCAGCGCCAACAACGTCATTAGAGTAATTTGAATGAACTAACAGAATCAGAGTTATATTTTATCCCCTGGAATGGCAACCGTTACTTTTACACAGATACCAAATGATAACGTCTATTTATTTTTTTCTTTTCAGCCCAATACACAAATAAATAAATATACAGGTAGGCCCTCAGCAAAAGAAGAGGAGACCCATACCCATTAATTCAACCCACCCTCAAAAGCCCAAGATGAAGAGTTCCAAAATCATCACTGTACCTAGCCTTGCCAGAGTTGTGAAAATATACTCAGCCATTTTGAGTTGTCAGGTATTTTAACTATAGATTTAAGAACATCATTTTGTCCCCTTCTCTCTCCATTTACCTTTTCTCTGAGTTATTGATTTCTTCTCCAGATCAATTCAAGAAAAATATGCCTTTGTAGAAATGTTTATTATCTTTTCAGTGGGCACGTAGTGGAAGTCTGAATTTTCTAAGCTGGGCTGCTGGTCAAAGCATGATTTCATAATCTTATCTATTTTGAATGTGACGTGATTCTAAATGGACCATTTATTTTGCCTGTCCAGAAAAAGCTGAGGAGATAGAAAAGCAACATAATCAAAAGTAAAAATGCTCAAGTCATTATCTCAAAATCACATGTTGATGATAACTATGCCAGGCAGTTTATTTTGCTCTCCCTCCTCATTTCCAAGGTTGCAATTCAATGACATAATTCTCCTTACTAAAAACAGGTATTTGTATTTCAGAAATCAACTGAATATGTCCCAGAATTTATGTGGTCTTATTTATCACAATAAACAAAATATCAAAACATTGAATTCTTCAAAAGTTCTAGAAAAAATCAAAATATTCAAGCAACTCCATCTTGTGTTTGTGTATATGGGCGTGCACACACACATATTATGTACACTATTCCATATATGATTCATAATATATATCCTAATTCAAGAATAAAATACATTTACTATATTACAAATTGTAGCAAAATATAATTCAGAAACTATTATCTGCATTCATAAAAACTAATCCAAGTGCATAAAGATTTGAATGTAGGAAGTAAAAACAAAACTCTGAAGGTAACACAGATGATAAAGTCCTTGAAGTCAGTCTTTGCAATGATTTTTTAAAAATATTTATTTATTTATGCATACAAAAGCTGGGGTACAGGCCAGAGGTATGGAAGGGTGAGAGGATCCACCAGAGACAGAGCGGGATGCAGAACAGGCAGATATACCGAAATACACTGCTGAAGCGAGCAGCGGGCGAGACAGAAGAGGTCTGCTGCACCATGTGGGTCCCCTCCCTGGCCAGGGATCAAACTCTTGCTGCTGTGCAGCGGATGCTTCATAGTGTGGTGCTCAACCTGCTGCACCACCAGGAAGGCCCAGCAATGATTTTTTTTTTAATTAGACACCAGATTTAAACAACAAGAGCCAAAGTAAACAAGCAGGGTTATATCAAACTAAAAAACTTATGCCCACCAAAGGAAACCATAAAAAAAAAAAGAAAGGAAAGGGAGAAAATATCTGGAAATCATTTATCTGACAAGGACTTAATATCCAAAATATATAAAGAACTAACACAATTCAATAGCAAAAACAAACAAAAAACCTGAATAAAAAAATGCGCAGATTTGAGTACACGTTTTTTCCAAAGAAGAAATACAGATGGCCAATGAATAGATTAAAAAGGTGCTCAATATCACTAACCACCAAGGAAATGCAAATCATATCTATAATGAGATAATACCTCTTCTGCATTAGAATAACTTACCAAAAAGACAAAAAATAGCAAGTGTTAAAGAGGATATAGAGTAAAGTGAAGCACAGTTAGCATAGTTGGTAGAAGTAAGTTGGAGAAATCACTAAGGAAAAAAACAGTATGAAGCGGCATCATTAAAAAATTAAAAATAGAACTACCACATGATTCAGCAGTCACACTTCTGGGTATTTATTTGAAGAAAATGAAAACACTAATTCAAACATTTATATGCACCCACATGTTCATTTTAGCATTATTTATAAGATATGAAAACAACCAAATATACACTGATGAATGAATGGAAAATGTTACATATATGCTGAAATATTATTCAGTGTTACATAATAACAAAATATTATTCAATCATAAGAAATATTGCAACAGCACAAATACAACTGCTAAGTGAAATAAGTCAGATGGAGAAAGGCACACACTTCATTATCTCACTTATATGTAAAACTTAAAGAGTAAACAAAATAAATGTAGTTCATGGACACAGAGGACAACACTGTGGTTACCGGAAGTGGGGAAAAGATTTGAAAATAAAACTACTTAGCTCCTATAGTCACCATGTTTGCAATAGTGAAAGGTTTGTCCTAAATATAAATTATTACCTCTCAAGTCTTCATTTGAATTATTCGAATAATAATGAAATTGTATTAATAAAGTAAAATTTACAACTGAAATCATGAACTTTATAAGCATATGAATCCATTTTAACTTTTGAAGTAAAAAAATATTTACAAT
Organism: Galemys pyrenaicus; assembly: GCA_019455555.1. Classification (NCBI taxonomy): domain Eukaryota; kingdom Metazoa; phylum Chordata; class Mammalia; order Eulipotyphla; family Talpidae; genus Galemys; species Galemys pyrenaicus. Next base: position 4,897,075 of record JAGFMF010011446.1, on the reverse strand, counting down.
TTTGTATATGGTTTATAGTTTAGGGGTATAGGACCACATCTCTCCAGATATATATTACCACACCACACTCACCACCAAAGCTCCAATAATCCTCCATGAGTTACAGTTAATTTTTAATATTTTTTGTCCTGGAAATGGCTTTTTCTATGTTTGATTATAGCAATGGTGAAGGTTTCTTTTGAGATTGATTGACAAAGAGCAACTGCATGTTTAAAAGGAAAGAATATTTGTTCTGCACACTTAGAGGTTAAAGATTAGTGAAGAAAATACTGCCATTAAATACAGCTGACCCTAGTTTTAGTTTTGGTTCATTTCCAGCTCTAGAATTTTACAGATACTCATATTTTATTACCCAGAGGTTTTTTCCTAATTGTATTAAATACATAATAAGATGTCTCTTCCTGGAGTACATGAATAAATATCTATATGAACAACGTAATTTACAACCGAACTGGGAAAGGTCTATCCTTAACTCTGGGGACTCTGGCTGTCAGAGTTGACCTTTGGTCAAGACAAATGCAATGGGATTTATGGTGTATAGTTTAAAGCTCAAAACTCTCCTTGATGCCTAAGGCTGTTACTGATAGTTTTTACTTGTTTGACTACATGACTAGAAGGGCATAAATACCCTTACTGGGACCTTCTATCTTGACCTCTCCTCAAGGGCAAAATTCTTGACACAGGCAATGACCTGGGCTCAGATATTGAATTCAAAGACAAATAAAGGCTCCCCAAATCTTGCCCTTGGAGATCCCCCATGATTTCCCACACTCTTTCTCTTGCTATACAATAAAGGAAAATTTATATGAATATGCTCTGTTGAGTTTCTGAGTCCTTTCAGACATGCATTTGTAGAACCTTTACAGCACCTTATCATATCCAACCAACAGGGTCTAGTTATCTTTTTTTTTTTTTAAGATTTATTTATTTAAGCATACAAGCACTGGGGTACAGGCCAGAGGTGTGGGGAAGGTGAGAGGATTCACCACAGAGATGGGGAGCAGACAGGCAGATCAATGGAAGTACACTGCTGAGGGGAGCAGCGGGCACAGCAGGAGAGGTCTGCTGCGCCATGTGGGTCCCCTCCCTGGCCGGCAGCAGGGATCGAACTTGTGCTGCAGTGACTGCGGTTTGCTTCATAGTGCGTTGCTTAACCCACTGCGCCACCAGGGAGGCCCTCTAGTTATCTTTTACCAACTCTGAATGAACATAATCCATTGACCCACCTTCATAATTCCTCTTTCTCACTTAGAGATGACTATATGCAAGGTTCTACCATTATACTCTGCCTTTCTTTGGTTCACAAATGTTTCTTATTTTGTGAAAATCTCCTCCTAAATTAAATACAGAGAGAGAGAGAATATGTTTCTGAACTCTTGACATCTGCACATTTTATATAGTCACAATATTTATAGATATATTTACCTAGCACACCTAAAAGATCCCTGACAGGTAAATATTAAATTTCAAATACTCTGGTAGATTTCATATTTCACTGATTAAAAGAATTAGACTTGTGGGAAATGTCTTTGCCACAGAGTGAACAGAGACATGAAGCTAAAGCTCCTGACAAGTTAAGAATTTGAGGGCTTAACAAAAAGGCAATCAACAAGGATGTGTTTTCTTAAAAATTAAGAACAAAGAGCTGGGAGAAAACAGGTTGCACCTGGAATACCAATGAAAATAAAGGCAATCCCTTATACTTGGCCTGGTTGGATCAATTTCAGTATGCTTGGTATTGCATGTCCTCTGGCATGCTGGGGTCTGCTGATCTGCTTGAGTGGGAAATGTCTGTTCTGTCCAGATTAATAGATCTACTAAATTCAACCCCCACCCCCAACCTTCCACCCTCCTCCCCACCCCTCGGCCAGGGGAGTGTTCAGTGAATGACTGTGCAGTGACCAAACTGCTCTCAGGCTGTAAAGAGAGTGGGAACGAGTTTACTCTTCTACAAAAGAATCGATGAAAGTCAGCATCTTCTCTTAGTAAAAGAGAACAATGAGATGATTATAAGACGTGTGATGAAATGTCCAAAAGTAACTGCTGAACTTCAGAGTTAACTCTAGGACATCCAGAAAGAATGCACAATCCTCAAGGAACAAGGAGGAAAGCTATGCCTTAATCATTTTGTAGAAAGTGATATTTTCCTTATATTGGAAATCTAGTTTCTATCACTTTTCTCCTTTCCTCCTCAGAATACCTCAACAAAAAAGCCATGTTTTGTTCTGTCACTAATGAAAATTCCATTTACAGATGTATGGAAATCTGAGGAAGATTAATTCCCTTGACACCATTCTCTATTTTTACCCATGGAAGTACTACATGTACATGAAAATAAACAGAATTCAGAGTTTTGTTTATAGAATTTAACAGCTTTTTAAACTGCCTTAATTATCATAAAACATTTGTGTCATTTTGATGTTTTCTATAATAGTTATTTTATGATCTATCAGTATTAGTGTCTCAGATGGAATAGTCTGTGGTGGTACTGCTCTGTATAATTGCCTGCCCATAGTTCTTGAACAGCACTGGTTGAATCGATAAAGAAGATACCCAAGCTGTCCATGTTTAAAGTCAAATTATCACATTGTACTAAATCTTCTCATTATCAAGTTTAGTTTCATATTTCTTATGATTTAATAATAGTAATATCAAATACAGATTATAGAAGGAGATCATTCTAAAATTTTCAACTGGAGTATAGTTATATATACTGATTCATGTAAAAACTATAACATTGTATTATTTTGTTGATGTAAAATTGGTTTATAATGTTGTTTTGTTTTAGGTATAGGATCTCCCCCTTCAGGTGTTAACTATACCATAACCACCACCAAAACACCCATTGTCTGTATTTTAATCCAAGCACATTCATCCAATTACTTTCTTGGAACAGTAGATATCTGTGCACTCTTTACCCTATCCTGGAACAAATGAGCTATCATGGAAACCTTTGGGCTATCATGGAAAGATTCTTGGCAGGTCCAGATACTAGAGATGAATTGCCACATGCTTCAGGAGACAGTAGAGACATTTCTACATTTTAAAAAAGAGGTTGAATGACTCACCGTTAAACCTGTTAGGTATTGTGAACCTATTGAAAAATTTTCTAGGCTCCACCCTTCCCAGTCCCCCAGCCCAGAAGACCATCTGCTTGTCTGAAACAGCTGTGCAAATCTGACGCTTGCAGGTAAAGCAACCTACTGATGACCAAGGTGGTGAGTAAAAAATAATTTAAAATTGAGTACCTAGCCTTTGCATTTCTGCAGTGCATATTTAAGAAGAAAAATATTAAATCCTGCATTATTTTCCTCTGGCATCAGCATATCTTTAGATCTGGACAACTTAGAACTAGAAGCGGGGAGAGGGCACAACGGACTTTAGTTGAGGACTGTGGTGCCTCAGTGGTAGATGGGTATGGTGACATGTCTCTGAACCCTATACTATTTTGTAAACTAGTGTCATTAAATTATAATAAAACAAAAGGATAATTACATTCTCAATGTCAACACTGTTACTACCTATATAAACTAAATTCAAACTTGTTTTTATTAGAACAGATTTCACAGAGTAACATTGGTTGGACTGTTCCCTGAATTAGAATCTTCACTTTGATTATCTAATAAACTCTTTCTCTAACCATTGCTGAGTCTTTATTTCCAGTTAGTAGACATAAAGAGTTTACTTAATGTATAATTTTTATTGCATGCCTTGAAATAAAATTGCAGTTCCCATCAAGGCCCTCTTTTCTGTGAAAATCTCACCCTTCAACTTAGTCCCGTTCTTCCCAACACAAGCCAGCTAGTGCGTAGTTGCATGAATTTCAAACCCTTCTGTATAATAGTATTTAAAAAACTAAGAAATAATGGTGTCTTGCTATATAAATTAGTTCTGACATAAATTGTCCACTGACTGATAACCTTAAAGAGCTTCTGAGGAAATAAAGGGTCATTTAAGTGTACTGTATATGTTTAGAAACAAAAAATACAAGGGAAATGACAGACAAAATAAATCTGAAAAAATACTGTATGGTTTGGGGAATTGTATGTACACATGTGCACAGGAGAGGGTGTTATAGCATGTTAATTAAAGGCAAATAAGTTTTGCTGTCTTAATGTTTTCTCCAAGATACCTAACTAAAGAAAAAAATTAATAATTCACTAACAAAAGAGTAGGCTAATTTTATTATTTCCTCTTATTAAAATTTTTCTATACTATCCTGTGAAGATACTACTACAAATATGGGGCAACCATGGTGGTACAAAGGGTTAAGTCGCAGCACTATGAAGCTATCCCCAGCCAGGGAGTGACCCACATGGCACAGCAGACCTCTCCTGCCTTGCCTGCTGCTCCCTTTAGCTGTGTATTTCAGTCAATCTGCCTGTTCTGTTCACTACTCTGTCGCTGGTGAATCCTCTCACCCCCCGCAGCGCTGGTCTATACCCCAGTTATTAAATGCATAAATAAAATAAATCTTTTTTAAAAACTATTGCAAATATGGGGAGAATCTGACTGCATCAATATTCCCAAGAATAGGACAAATGCTTCAGGAACAATTTCAAAGAGACAATTTGATCTGTATGTAAAGTTCAAGTTAGAAATACGACTTCAGTTTAATATCATTATAAGAGAAATATAAGACTTACTCTTAGAAAGTTTATCACTTTACGAGAACTGAAATGATGTTCACAGTGCTACACACACTAAAAAAAAAAAAGAATTGTTTCAATCACTTAAGGTCTTCTTAAAGAAGCTTTTGCAAATGTAAGTTTTTTCTGTACTTTTCTAAATAGATACTTGCAGGTATAATGCAAAGCTAGTTTTATGACCTGACTGAACAAATATGAAAAATGATTCATTGTAATGAAATCATTTCTTTTTACAAAATGTGCTTTCAATGTCTTCTTCTCTGTTACTTTATTAAGTAGTTTGGTTAATAATAGACAAAACTTTGGCTGACAGTCTCAAAATCATTCTTCTGACAAGAATTCATTGAACTGGAACTGTGTTTATTTTTGTGCATGCATACATTATCCCAAAATGGATATGTAAAATGTAGTAATTATTGTTCTTGATAAACATGAATTAGAGAGTATTCATCCACTTGTCTTTTTGATTCATGAATACTTATCAGATATCTTCCAGAAAAATGCACTGTATAAGGCTTAACTATTGTCATTACTACCAAGGAGACTGACCCCTAGGGACCAGGAGAACTCAGTTGTTCTCACAGGGAAAGGGGATTCATATTCACAGCAAGAGGATCTTCAAGACTACCAACATTTTTTTTAAAAAAAATCTTAAATGTACACAGTCACTCCTCTTATTCTCTGTCAGTTTAAGTCAGAAATGAGTTACATTTGATAACAGGTACATAGTCACAAACCAGGTGCATATACCTACCTGGATGTGAACACAGTCCTGAGAATATAGCCCTAATTGGTAGGAAAAATACAGTCTTCCTTAACCTTCTTCACACTTTATGTGTAATTGTAACATTGTGTACAACAGCTAACACTCCTCTCCTCCACCTTGCAAAATATTGTTCCCACATATCACATATCATTATGACTAAGTAAAACAACTCTAACCTCAAATTAACTTAGAAAAAATGTTTTCTTAGAAAGAAAACTGGTCTAATAGCACACATTTTTGTTCACTGAGTTAAAAGGATCTCCCACTATCATTCAACATATATAAAAATATTTGCCAAGTATATTTTCATATTGTTTATGAAACTTCAGCTGAATTCTAGAATGTAAACTTGTTTTCAGTGACAGACAAGTTCCAGTCCTTCAAGATAAAACTTTGGTCATAATTCAGATGAAATCCTAATAAACATGTTTAAAGTTAGCCTATAAGTATTATAAAACTATAATAGATAAAGTTCTCATAGCAAAGAATATAATCTGAGTCCCTGTATTACAGAAAATAGAAATGGAATTCAACACATTCCCAGTGAGTATTAGCACTAACACACTGGTAAATCATCCCCTTGTCCAAAAGAAAACATGCACTTTAAAACCAAAAGAGCTAATTAATTTTATTCATAATAGATATTTGTTGACTGCTGGGTTTTAAATGTCCCACAGCTCTGAATTTCTGATCTGACATGATGTTGTTTATTGCTTCTCTGTAATCAATAGAGCAGGTTGATTAAAGAGTAAAATTTCTGCTACTAAAAATGATCCCATGAGCAGTGGCAGGAAAAGAATAGTAGAAAGGCATAAGAACTAAAGCAGCAAATTACCTTTCCAGGGGATTACCCTGGGATCTCTAAAAATCAGATATATTCATATCACTATGTATATGTCACCAATTCCATAAATATTCTGGGTAGCATTAGCATCCACTTAAAATGTGGTCACCTGGGAGCTTGTTCCAAATGCAGAATCTCAGGCTATTTTACAGATCTAATGAATCATATTCTACGTTTTGAAAAAAATCATAGGTGATTAATAGTACGGTAATATTAGAGAAGCACTATTTGAAAACAGCATGAAAATTCTAAGACTTCTTTTAATTTATTTTTTGTCTTTTGTATATTTGATATCAATTGTAGTCCCCATGGAATTCGCACCACCATTTCACCAGTGCACCATCACCTCAGTAATTCACAGCAATGACGTATTACAAAAATTACCTCAGACAAACCATCTTTTCAAGAAGTAGAAGGAATAGAGAAATTCCAGGGAGATACAGAATTTTTTTTTTCAATAAATGGGATAAAATATTACTTTCCTAAGTCCTCAGTGATGACTTCAGAATTTCAGTATAGAAAGAGGGATTAAAGAATTTATCTGGTAACAACAATAAAGACACAAAAACCAAAAATGAAAAGACAAGGACAAATTGGTGGGGGAGGGGGAAGGCGGAGGGTTGAGGGAAGATGGGAGCACAGGGGACTGAGGTGATGGTGCACTGATGATATGGTGATGGGGAATAAATGGGGATTACAATTGATGTCAAATATATATAAATTTTTAAAAAAAGAATTTATCTGGAAGTATGCATTTTCTATAAGATTGAGATGACATCTAATATCATATAAAGAATGCAAAAGTAGACTGATTAAATCACCTGGAAAAATCTTATGCCTTTTAAATAACAGCAACTATTTTTACCACATCTAAGAATTCACCTTTCATTTTTGTTCATGAATTGTGTAAAGGTATCCTCAAGAAAGGGAACATGATAGCAGTAATTTTATTCAGATACTATATTTATGAAAAATTCCACCCGCAAACTTGAATAGCAATTGCAAAGTTCTTAATTGTTTATGATTTGTTCTAGGTATTTTCGATTGTTCTGAAATCACATTTTCATTAGCTGGCAAAGGCTGAATTAAGTAAAAGTACTTGAAATGCCATTTCAGGTTATCCCTTCTTCTCTCCCTTCCACTAATGTTTATGGCATATCTGTTTTATTTCAGGTAATGTATATGTGCTGAGTGCCAGAAATACAATGATGAAAAAGACACATCTCTCATCCCCTTCAAAATACCATTAGTGGAGATGCTATACAAACAATAATTACATTGACACACTTTATGTGCATCGGCAAGAACATAAGAAAAAGTAAGTATATAGCAATCTTCATAAAATGTTCATGAAGGAACACCTGATCTGTGATGTTAACTTCACTACTATCTGCATTTCACTAAATTTCATTATCCTTTGTATGTCTTAATTATTTAAATCTGGCTTACAATCATCTCAATGCATCCTTTTAAAAGCATTCCATTATTGATGACAGTAAAAAGCAATCACACATTAGTAACATTTTTTACTAGGAACACCCAGGACTGAAAATTTTGTAAACAGACCAAATACAGAATGCCAACAAAATGTCACTCTTACCAAACATATTATCTGGGGTGTTTACAATTGTTAAGTCTGAGAATTCTAAAGTACTTACTGAAATTTTATATTCATAATGATAAATGTAACAGTGATTGGCTATACATGTCACTTATAGATAAAATATTATAAATAACTGTACTAACTGCAAAACACAATATTGCTAATGATGATTATACATCAAAAGTTAATTAAATTAATTGTAATGAATCAGGGAAGAAGTTGAAAGGAAAAAGTTTGTATGACCTTTTAAACAGTTGATTTTACAGAAAACACAGAAAAAATGACCAGTATAACCACTGGACTAGAGCAGTTCTTAAGCCCCCCAACTTCTTCTGAGATGAAAAATACTTTTATGTCAGCTGATAAAACGGATCAACAGCCTCCCATATGGAAATATGATCGGGCAGAGTCCTTTGTTGATTTAAGTAGAGAAATAAGAGCTAGTTTTAACGTCTTTCTTATAAATGTGAAATGATCCTATTGAAAATCCTCCTGAAGGCACCTCTAGCTATATTATGTTCGTATTTGGCCAGCCTATTGGAATTCAAACGATATACTATCATTATTGCAGGAAACATGAATACACACACATGCATGTGTGTGGGGTATCTTAGACTGCATTTTTAGAAATACTATCAAGATTTTATTTTTCACATTGCTTAAATTTATTTTAGAAGAGTCTTTTCTAAGCTATCCTAACTCATCATAAATGAAGCAAATTGCTTTCCTCTCTGGATAAATTTGATTTTTAAAATAGCAAGAGTCATTCATATCCAAATCCGGTGAGTTATATATGCAATCATGAGAGTTTTAAACAAAATCAGACCATAGGAAAAAAACATGATTACAAAAATACTGATTTGCTTATAATGCTTACAAAACCAATTTCAAAATAATGATGGCAATATTGAAATAAACATCATTTTTGAAGATCACCTCTAATAATTTTATTCAAAAAAACGGATTGACCTATTATGCATACCAAGATGAGATTTATCCCTTCTACCTTATATAAATTATCTGATAGCAAATACAGCAATCGGTATATCTGATAGCATTTTCCTCTAGATTGACTTTGTTAAATGTGGGAATTGTAACTTAAATACTTATTTCTAGTTTCTAAAAGAGTTCCAGGCACAGACTTAACACTCAAAAATGTAAACTAAATAGATGAATGAGTGAATGAAATGAGCAGCTGGCAGAATTGCTTATGTACACCATACAATATACATATGTATAAAAGAAACACCTAAACATTATAAAGACCATATATGACAAACCTATAGTTAACATCACAGTTTACCATGAAAATCTAAAACCTTTCCTCTTAGATCAAGGACAAAACAAGTTTTCCACCTTTACCACTGTTATTAAATATAATAATGGAAGCTTAGCAAGAACAATTAGGCAAGGAAATGAAAGGTGTCCAAGTTACAAAGTAAAATGAACAGTATTTGGAAACTGAATGACCTGAAAGCCTAAAGAGTCTACAAATAAAAACTATTAGAAAAAATAAATCCAGTAAACTGGCAGGCTACAAAATCTATAGAATCTGCACAACATATAGAAAATGCACAACAATAAGAATCTGTTGTGTTCTATACACAAACAACAAAATAATATATATTAATTATACATATATTTATAATCACATCAAAATATAAAGTGTGTAGGCATAAATTTAATAAAAGGTATACTTGATATATACTGAAAACTGCATACTGAAATAGTATACTGAAAACTATAAGATACTATTTAAAGGAATAGAAGACTCAAGAAATGGATATTCTGTATTCATGGATTTGAAGAACTAACATTGTAAATTTTCTAAATTCTAAAGCAATGTCATACAATGCAATCCCTATGAAAATCCCAATGGCATACTTCACAGAAATAGAACAACAAAAAAATAGTTGTATGAAACCACAAAGCAATCCAAGAAGAGCAAAAATTGAAGTCACAGTCTTCAACTTCAAACTATATTATAAAGTCATAGTAATAAAAACAGCACAATATTGAACTAAAAGAACACATAGGTCAACAGAAAAAAATTAGATCTCTAATAAACCTACACATATGTAGGAAACTAATTTTGGCAAAGAAGTCAAGAGCATAAAATAGAGCAAAGAAGGTCTTCTCAACAAACAGTGTTGGAAAAACTGGATAGTCACATACAAAAGAATAAAGTTAGACCACTATTTTATACCATACACAAAAGTAATTCAATATTCAAGACAGATTTGAACATAAGATCTGAAACCATAAATACAGAAGAAAATGGGTGGTAAGATCTTCAACATTGACATTTGTGAGGTCTTTGCATTATTTCCAAATCCAAAATAAAACATAAAATCCTTCTCTAAATAAATAAGACTACATGAAAACAAAACAAAAAAAAAAAAACAAAACAAACTGCACAGCAAAAGAAAACATCAACAAAATGAGAATAGAAGTTATTTGCAAATCACACATCTGACAGAGAGCATACAAAATATACAAGGAACTAATAAAATCGAACAACAATAAAACAACCTAATTTAAAAATGGGCAGAACATCTAAAGACAATTCTACCAATAAGGTATACAGATGATCAACGGATACATGAAAAAAAAATATTAATGACCACTTATTACTAGGGAAATGCAAACCACAACCACGAGACATCCTCTCACATGTGAGAATGGCCTATATCAGGAAAACAAGACGCACCAAGTGCAGACTAATCTTGTCACTTGCAACAACATTTACTTAGAAGGGATTACGATAAGTGAAGGAAAAGATAAATACCAGGAATGTCATTCATATGTGGACAGTAAAACAAAGGCAACAAAACAACACAAATACGAGAATAAATTGGTGGTCACTAGAGGGTAAGGCAGATAGGAAAAGGGCAAATAAATTGCATAGTGGGGGTCAATTTTGTGGTGATACAGGAAATGAGGCTTTGGGTGGTGATCATAACGTAGTATATACAGAAACTAATATATAATGTTATAAACCAAAGTTGCTTTATTAATTTTTTAAATCATGGCCTGGCTGGTGATACATCAGGTTAAGCACTGCACTATGAAGCATCTACAGCCACTGCAGCATGAGTTCCATCCCTGGCCAGGGAGTGATCCACATGGCACAGCAGAACTCACCTGCTGCTCCTCTCAACAGTCTGTTTCAGTGAATCTGCCTGTTCTGTTCCCCATTCTGTCTCTGGTGAATCTCCTCACCCCCCAAACCCCCTTCCCCACCCCCTCCCTCGCACCTCTGGCCTAAAGTGCAGTTCTTGTATGCGTAAATAAATAAATCTTTAAAAATAATAATAATTTTTTAAATCAGCAGATGTTTCGCTGATTTATATGCCATAAGTTTTATAAAAACTTTAAAAGATACAAAAATTTAGGGATCCAAAATCCCTACCTAGTCAAAGCTCCATGACTCATCCCAGGCTTTACTTTCACAAAGACAGGAGAATAAACTGTTATTGCTGAGTGTCTCAACTTTATACCCAATGTCAAAAAAAGAAAACATCGAATTTGATTCATTTCACCCTAGTAAAGTGATTATATGTGGACTTACATATTTTATAATTAAGAAAAGTGTCAAGGAATATGAACATTAGCAACTTCTGTATTTAAAAGAATCTAACAGCAGCAATACAGATAAATTTGCTCGAAGAGCTTCTGTTCGCTCAAAGAAAATGGCCTGCCCTGGTAGAAACAGTATGAATATTAAAGAAAATGCAGCAGTGGTGATAATTTATGTCTATAAAATGTCCAAAGATATATACGACTACATATATATTCATATTCCTGAAGCAAGAGGATAGAATAATCATGGATATATTAAACTTTACACTCCTTCAAAGGAAGTGTTACATAAAGGCCATGAAAAAACATCTATGAGTTCAGTTATACCAAGATAAATGAGAGTTTCACCACCTAGGGATAGCTTTTTTCCAAGACTACAAATTCCATAGGGAGATATAAAATCAACAGAAATCATAAGGAAAGTATTGTTCTAATCTTTCCTTAGAGACTTCAGCAAGAAGGAGCTCAGACTTACAAGCACTCAATCTGAAAAAAATTGGATGGCAACCCAATTTCAAATCATTTAAACTGCCATCTATCTATAGAAAACCAAAAGCGAATTTCATAGAGAACTCTCTGATGTGTGTGTCATCCTCAGTTAACTGTTGTAGAAATGAGTGCTTAAAAAATATATACTACACAGGCTGAACACCAAAGTGTAATTTGGAAAGAGTCCTAAATATAATGGAGGCACTCCTAAAGATGTTGAGAAAATATTCATGATTACACACCAAAGGGCCAACAAACTATCACAGACAACTTTCACCTCACATGATTAGCAGTCCCAAAGGTATTAAGACAATACAATGGTTAACACAGCATAGCATGAGGTCCTATTTTTTCAAAATAACATTTAAATAATATTTATAATGTACTGTGGGCCCCAAATGAGAACTCAAAAGATACCCTGACAAGAAATATTTCAATATTGGAAAGCAACTACTTTTATGTTTTTCATCATAAAAAAATTGGACAGTAATCCAAAGCTTAAAAATATATCCAAAATTCTATTTCAAAATCTGGCCCAAGTTACCATCATCTCTTGCCAGTATTATTGAAATAACCTAGAAGTCTTCAAACATGTTTGCTCTAAACAGTTTTTTCCTTCCCACTTCCCTGCTCTAAACATTTTTAAGTCAACAACTAAAAATTTTATTATACTTTAGTTATTGCAAAGGAGGACTTTTTTAATTTACATATACCATGAAATCTAAAAGTTTGTAACATCTTTCAATTAAAAATAAATATGAAAAAGAATTTTATTAGGCAGAAATATTAATAGTTTTCTGATAAAGTTTCCATCCTGTTACCCACACAAAAGCTTATATTATCCATATGTCTCTAGAGTTAAAATACATACATACATACATACATACATACATACATCTAGAGTTAAAATTTAGGTCAGTGCTATACCATGTATGAGCCACTAGTCACTAGCTACTGGCCACCTGCAGTATGAATAGTCCAAATTGAAATACACTAAAAGGTAACACATGTAGGATTTCAAAAGAATTATGAATTCTGACTATAAATTATCTCATAATTTTTTTCTATTGATGTCATGATTTTTAGAGAATATTTTGACTAAATAAAAGTATTCATTTCTCCTGCTACCCTTTACTTTTAAATAATTTTAAATTACTTATGTGGCTAATTTTTGATTCTATTATAATTGTATTATTATTGGATAGTGCTGATTTAGAATCTTCTATAGTTCACCTAACTTCAATAAAAACATGGTTATGATTTGAATTTTTCCACTTTCTGGATTTATACCATCTTCCTAAATTCTTTCAAAACATATTTTCAATTATCTAACTAGTAAAATATACTTGATCAAAACAAACAAAAGGATCCAGGTAGAAACAATCTTTCCTGAACTTAAATTCCAAGACAGGCACAGATGAGTAGATGGATAGATGAATGGATAAAACAAAGACTTACCATAAATTTGTGACATGATGAAATAGGGGACTGTCCTCCACCTCACATTGTGTTTGCTCTCAAAGGGAGCCCTCACAGAAATAATAGGTTTTCTCCTTACAGAAAGGGAGTGAGAAGAGATAAGAATGTCCAATTAAAATTTTTGGAATTGTCCCTTCATTTTTCCTCTGGAAGCTTTACATCCTAAGGAAACACACCACACTAAAATCTGGAATGAATGAAACCTTTCTTTTGAAAGTAAAAGGAGATATCAAATGGGAGATGGGAACGGAGAATAAGGACCTCAGGTTCATTGTTAGGCAACTAGAGCTTAGGCAGTTATTTGACCTAGAAATGTATTCCTTTAAAGACTTTACGTTCTTACTGAGTTTTCAGGTAGCCTCAGAGGTCACTTACTACAGTTTGATCCCCATTCTATTATCCAGTTGATTTTTGCCCTTCTTCCATTTCTTGCTCCTGTAGCCTGATCTTAGAAAATGACTCCTTTGTTCAAAAACCTTCCAAGAATTTCCCAGTCTCACACACACTAGGTTAACTATTTGATAGTAGTCTACAAGGCTCTTAACAATTTGTTCATCCCCATTACCCCTGAGAATCCTATCTTAGGAAACTCCCTTGTCTCACTTTTCCCAAGCACACTGGCATCTTCACTGAAGATTTCTTATCAAATTATCATCTCAGAAAGGTGTTCCCTCTGCTAAAATGTTCTCTCCCCCTGACTCCTGTACTCACTACCTCATTTTCTTTACGTTGTTATTCAGATACCTTTTCAGTGAAGTTTTCTCTGCCACCCTATTAAATCCTTTTCCCCTTTACTGCTTTTTTTTCAAATGTACTATGAAAATATTTATTATTTGCTTCTTTACCCACCACAGAATATAGCCTCATAATATGTCTGTTCCATATTCTACTGTACCCCTGAATTAATATAAAGTATATATGAAAAGCCAATAAATATTTGTCAAGTGAAAAGATTGTGTCTTCTTATAAATAAGGCAAATTTCCGTGCACAGAGTTATTTTATTTACTTAGGGTTTTGTTTATATATAAAATTGGAGGAATAGTTAATATTCAAAAATTATGTTCTCCTGCACACCCTCAGGTCATCTTCTGGAATTAACATTAGCATTTGCTGAATTCATCTGACCCGGTACATGTGAAACAAGTGTGTGGGTATTACTTGAAAAGTCACTTATTATTTATGGATAGTCATTCAGTACTTACCCCAAAAGAGCACATTTTCTTTTCAAATGGTTTCTCCTATGTTCACTAAAATTAATTGTTCTTTCTTTGATTCCAAAGCAGTTTCCTTAGATTTATAAGATATGATTAATGGAAACATTAACTTTATCAGTAACAACATATTGATTTCTTTTTTGTAATTTTGTAATTCCTTTGTAAACTTTATCACAGGTCCACAGAAAAAAAATAACTGTAGGAGCTACCTCTAAAATAAAATAACTTTTCCACATGAAAATGTCTGAAAAGAATGTAGCTAGAGTGTTAATCAATAGTAAATATATACGGTTGAAAGCACATTGGAATTGGATACCCTGAACTGTAGCCAATCGTGGATGTTATCAATTTTGTCCTTAAAAGCATTTCAGGCAAGTTTGCCAGCTGTCACTACCAGACTATAACTTTCCCTCTTGTCTTTTGAGTCATTTAAAAATCCCATTGGATTTCATTTTATTAACAGGTTAACAGATCTATTACATTCCACTAGAGTACTATTGACTAACTTTGAAAAATTATACACTTTGCCTCATGTCACTTGTGTAGTTTTTTTTTCCCAGATATCAAAGAGAGAGACATGCTATCAATCTTGAAGTATGTTTAGTATAATTTGAATGCTACTGAACAACCTCAGAAAACTATGAACTATAGATACATATTACATATACATACATACAATAAACATGATAGTATATGTATAAATTCATTAAACAATATTGATAAAGGGATATAAAAGCAAAAAGATCTATCTTATGATCAATGATCTAAGTTCAAAGAACACTAACATGACAGACTATTTATGAAATAAATGAACTGGGAGTCAATCAGCAAACCAAAATAGGACTCATAGTTAAAACTGCAAGAAGTCAAATAAACAAGACTTTAAAGATTACTTCCCATGAACAAATCATGATAAAACCTTATTTTAAAGTCATGCCAATCAATAGCCTTGAAAGAGAATGATAAAATATTAGTGTATCTAAATTATTGGCTGTTCATGTTCTGCAGATGGTATCAAGAGAATCAGAGTAACAGACCTGGGGACAAGGTCACAGTGTAAGAGCCTAAATATTCCCAACATTCTTTTTTTTTTTTTTTTTTTCTCAAAGAATGTTTGTATAAGATAAGATTTACAGGCTTAAATAATGTGATTTTGATAAGTCTTTTCTTTAAAAATAAGTGTTCTATTTTAAAACTCAGTATTACCAAAAGGAGTAGTATTCCCATTTCAAGAAAAACACTGACATGAGAACCTTTCATTTTGGAAAGTAAGGTCTTTTCTCAATTTTCCCTAAAGGGGGCAATTCACTATTAACATAAAATTCACAATAGACAAATGAACTATGATTGAGACTTTAAGGTCTAATGAGGTTTTCATGAAATAGTGGAGTAATCACAGAAATATTTTCTGTCCTTTGTCTAGAATTAAGAGGTTCAACAAAGAGTGGCTAAGGTTTTATTCTTCACAAAAGGTAACACACAAAGAATAAAGATACTTTCTAAATACCACCAGCTTTTTAAATGCAGTTTTCAAAAACTATGTAATTAATACCAACAAAAAGGTATTCTTTTAATTTGAAAAATCTAGAGAGCTCTTTCTAATGAGAAGTTTGGCATTTTTATTTATAGGCTTAAATTCAACAAAATGTTGAAAAATATTTTGAAGTCTTAGCTTTCTTCAAAACAGTATTTCACAGCAAATTATCAATTTGCTGATTACATATCAATTTTTAATTAGATATTTTAACATATACACATTATCTCAATATCTAAATATTAGTGTTTCACAATAGAATGTAGTATCACAGAATAAAATGTAATACATATTTTACATGAGCAAGGAGAAAATATTTTTCTGAAATATTGTTTCAAAGTAATTATAACCTATTCTGAGATCAAATGTAATGCACTTTTAAAAGTACATTAACACAACTATTTCCCTTTAATGTATTTAAAGAAGGACTTGAGACCAATCTGGTGGGGCAAGGGGTTAAGAACCACACTGAAGTATTCCCAGCCAATGCAGCACAAATTCCACCACTGGCCAGGGAGGTGACCCACATGGCACAACAGAACTCTCCTGCCTCACCCGCTGCACTCCTCAGTGGTATATTTCAGTAGATCTGCCTGTTCTGTTCCCCACTCAGACTCTGGTGACTGCTCTTATACCCCACACCTCTGGCCAATACCCCAGTTCTTCTATGCATAAATAAATAAATCTTTAGGGCCTCCCTGGTGGCGCAGCGGGTTAAGCAACGCACTATGAAACAAACCGCAACCACTGCAGCACGAGTTCGATCCCTGCCCCTGCATACCTCTCCTGCTGTACCCGCTGTTCCCCTCAGCAGTGTGTTTCAGTCAGTCTGCCTGTTCTGCTCCCCATTCTGTCTCTGGTGAATCCTCTCACCACCCTGGACTCTTGTCTGTACCCCAGCTCTTGTATGTATAAATAAATAAATCTTTAAAAAAATAAATATATATAACCTTAAAAAAATTAAAAATTAAATAAGTAAGGACTGATTTACACTCAAATAAGATATAAAACATGAAAACACATTGAAATAGCAAAGATATATTTTAAACATGAGTATATTACCTGAGCAGTATTTAGGTTGATTAAATCATATACAGTTATATTAATTTTGCAGGATAATTTTGCTATTACTTCAATTTTTAGATTCTTAAAATTATAACTGACTGAAATATCTGATAAAGTTTATGCTATTCAAGCACCAATCTGCAGAATGCACATTCAACCAAGATAGGAAAAACAAATAATATCAAGCACCATAGTTCTATTCATGCAAAAATTTAAGAGAAAGTAATTGGTAGGCAAAAAATAAAATACATGGATAAAAACAAAACAGCTCCATTTTTGCCAATGCAAAAACTGCTGACCCTGGTTTATGACTACATGCCCACAATGTCCAATGTACAGATAGAACTAAACATCTGAAATACCACTTTATTGGCATGACAGAAAAACACTCAATTATTTGCAATTTCTTAATGACTAATTGAATCATAAATAAATAATTTGCAGCAATCAGTGACTCCAAGATATGGGGATAGCTGCAACTGAAAATGGCCAACTTCTCTTGACAGTCAATTCAGGGAGGAAAAAAAACCAGGAACTTTATCAACACTTTCTTACTGGTTTATCTGTCCTAGTACCTCTGCAACAAACAACTATAATTCATGTTATTTAATTCACTAACTGTGGCTGATCTATAAAGCATTACAACAAATATCCCACTTCCAAACAATTCCACAGCCACTCTACCTTTTTTCTGCAATCTGCGAAGCAGACACCAAAGGTAACCTGTTTGGTGGGTATTCCATCAAACATTTTTACTGTTTGACTTGAAAGGAATTTTAGAGAGCCTTCTCTGTTATGCCCAGCTTTTGAAAATGACTGAGTAGAGCATGTGTTTTCTGAAGTTTAGAAGATACACAGAATGTAAAAGCTTTTTTATCAAATAACCCAAATATCAGACAAAATATTCATATTAAAATGAAAGTCAGAGAAGAGTCAGAAAAGGAAAGAAAGATAAATCTGTATTTCCTTTTCTTGAAACCTGCCTTTCATGAAGCACCTACCCCTTATCTAGTCTGTACAGTAAGGGGAATTAATCAGCCACCAAGGATGATTGGGTTGTTAGCCAAGGATACTTTTCTAACTCTGGTGACTATAAGAATCAGTGGTTGTGACTTTGACAAGTTTCAGAAAGAAGGTATATTCTACAGTATAAAATATTATTTTGCTGAAGTGCCTCAGATGCTTTATGTAATGGCTACTTATTTCCTGTGGTCATTCTTTGCTTCTAAAACTAGTTTTTTTATAGAAACTCTTTTCATGAATAACAGTCTAAAACATGGTCTTTTTTAAAGATATAGAGCCTACTGATTTTTCTTCTAATGTTAAATAATACCTTGCTGCTGAATACTGACATCCTAAAGGCACAAACAGAAAAGCATGGCAGAATTCAGAAAGGGAAGGAAGAGACACTATTGGTCACATAATGAGAAATGCAAATCAGGTTTTCTTGAACTGAGGCTGATGGTCAAACACCATCAGACTCAGTACTTGGTGGGTATCCCATCAAATACTTTTAATTAAAGTTAAATCTTGGATATCCTTTTGTGCTATGCCCATATCTTTATAATCTGAGTTCAAATTAAATCATTTAATTTTAAGGAATCTTTATTTTTTCCTAATAAGGGAGAAGATATTTAAAAAAGAGCACTTTCACAGTGGACTAGTACAAAACTCTGAAGCTGTACTTATGCTTCTCATTTTTCGGTTATAATTCTCTGACAATGTTCTTTATTTTACAAATGTTTAGATAATGGGTTTATCTTTTATCGGAAAGAAAGTGGCTAGTTCATCTTTTCATTAGATAGTCTCAACAAAATATTTTTGAGATTTCAGATACATAACCTGGAAAAATACTATAATTTCTTCTCATTCTCCATCCTCAACCAACATGAATTTGTCACTAAAAACAATCATATCACCTAAGTTCCCACAACTTCCTTTACCTCGATTTTTCTGTCAATAGTCTTTGTTCCTATAATTGATAGTCTGAAGTTTTAAGTGACATTTTCCAATCTCTTTTCTCTATCCCCAGCCACATTCAGTTTCCTTTCAGAGAACTGATTTGAATTTAGACTCACTTTCAGTTATGAGTCACTTTAGAACTAGGCCACTGTAGGGATAAAACACACTCTTAGAAATATACCCATTATTTGGATACATCCATAAATGCCACCATTTGGAGCCAACAACCTCTCAGTTGCATTTCTGTCATAGCCTCCTAATTGGTCTTATAATTTTATTCCCCTAAAATGTGGAGATACTGTAACCAGAGCGATCTTTCTAAAATATAAGAAAAATCATGTCACCCCATTATTCAAAATTGTCCAATGAGTCCCCATTTTACTCAGCATAAATTCACATTCCTTTTAATCATCTATAAGGGTTTGTGATCTGGGAGCCTCTGGAAACTTTGATATCTTAATATTCTCCACCTTCACTTTCTTGACAGCTACTATTCTCCTGGTTGTTTAACAAATACACTTACTTTGAGTTTTCTATCACTCTGGCAAATTCTTCCCCAGAAATGTCTATTCTTCCATTTCTTCTAGGCCTCTGATCAATCATCATTTCTCTAATGAAGCATTCCCTGATTGGTTTGTCATCCACACACCATCCCCGTTCACTCTCATTTTTTTTTAAGATTTATTTTATTTATTTATGCGTACTAGAGCTGGGATACAAGTGCAGGGGGTGAGAGGATTCACCAGAGACAGAGTAGGGAAGAGTACAGGCAGATCTATTGAAATACACTGCTGAGAGGCACACTGGGTGAGACAGGAGAGATCTGCTGCGCCTTGTGGGTCCCCTCCCTGACAGTGGATGGATCCTTGCTGCAGTGGCTGCCCATAGTTTCATAGTGCTGTGATTTAACCCCCTGTGTTCCCAGAGAAGCCCTTTCACTCTCCATTCTTACCTGGGCTTTTGCTCTCAGAGCATATAGTTATGCCAGACCTATTATGTATCTGTTAACATATTTATTTCTTGTGCCATCTCCATTTCTTAGGAGTTGAGCTTTTTAAATAATGGCTTTTCTTCTCCTATATATCAAAATCATAGAAAATCACCTATAGAAAATAGTAATTAAATAATTGATTTAATTTGTGCCATCTAGCCATCAATAAATTTACATAAATGACCTCAAATACTTAATTTTTTATTAATTACACTTTCATGTTTCTTGCCTTAATACTTCAGAAATAATTTGTAACTCTAATACTTATACATAGCTGAGTTCTTTTAAAGATGTCTTAAAATTTCCAAATCAATTTCAGTTTTTTAAAAGTAACTGAAAGTCTTAAATTGGAAGATTAAGGGTAATAGGTCAAATTTTCAAATACATCTTGCTTTCCTAAATATTAACATGAAAATGCAAACAATTCAGATTTTCCCAATGAGAATGAAATTTAGTTCAAAACTTAATATAAATGTAAAACTTAGAAAACATAATATAAAACTATGAGTAGCACAGATCTGAGTATATTTACTTTTTTCATTGGCTGGAGGCGGGGGTTGTTATTGTTAGCTAATCTTTCTGGGTTTGAAAGTTCTTATTGATTAAGGAAATTACACATAAGGCCTGAAACCATAAAATTACTAGAAGAAAAAGTAGGCAAAACCCTACATGACATACACATCAATGACATCTTTGGAGGTACAACACCTAAAG
>JAGFMF010011446.1:4787928-4875327 GCA_019455555.1 Galemys pyrenaicus | reverse complement strand
GGTGATGGTGCACTGGTGAGATGGTGATGGGGAATACATGGGGATTACAATTAATGGCAAGTATATGTAAATTTTTAAATATTTTAATAAAAAAAAATTAAAAAAAAAAGAAATTACACTTAACATTGCAGGCAAACCAAGGTCACCTTCCGAAGCTATTCAAGGACACTGGATTAAAAATTTTATAATACACATTGTTTTTGGCCAGAGATTTATGACCAGGAACATGCACTTTGAGTTTGCATATATCCGATAACAGATGAACATCTTGAGTAATTTTAAGTCACATGACAATAGCAACTCAAAGATCAGGTTTATTTGGCTTGGCCTTTTCAGCCTTCTGGCTAAATCTAAACTTTTATGAATATCCTTTTTTGACTCACTGCCTGATTTTTGTAGTTGTACATCTGTGACCCCTACATTGGACACTTCACAATCTTAATGTATTCAATCCATCTATTAATCAACTGACCCTGATCATCAGTCAGAACTTTAAGGTCATTTCAAAGACATACAGATGGCCAATAGGCATGTGAAAAAAAGCTCATCATTACATGTCAAGAAAATGTAGATCAAAACCACAGTGAGGTGACACCTCACTCCTTTGAGAATGGCCCATAAAAAAAAAAAATCAGAATAAATGTTGATGAAGATATACAGAAAAAGGAACCTTTATATACCGTTGCTGGGAATTTAGAATAGGCCAGTTGCTATGGAAAATAGTACAGAGTTATTTCAAAATATTATAAGTAAATCTACCATATGACCCAGTAATTCCACTCCTCGGTAATTATCCAAAGAATGCAAAAACACTAATCCAAAAGGATATAGACATTCCTGCACTGTTTTAAATAGCCAAGTTATGGAAACATGTAAGTGCCCAATGATAGAAGAGTAGATTAAGAAAATGTGTATATATACAGAATGGACTACTAAATTACAAAGAGATGAAATCTTGCCATTGCAACAATATGGATGGAACTGAGGAGATTATGCTAAATGAAACTAGTCAGCAGACAAAAGACAAATACTAATTTTACGCATATGGAATAAAAAAAAAACAGACAAAACCAAATGAAAACAAACCCCATAAAAGTGACTGGTGAATTGAGGCTACTAGAGGGGAAGGAAGGGAAGTAGAAGGCAAAGGGTGGAAGGAGCTCACTGGTCTATGGTGGAGGATTATGTGTGCTTTGGTGGTGGATGTGGTATGGTCACATAATTATGAAGAGGTGTGAAAATACTCTCGTAAGTTATAGGTAGTGTTGCAAACTAATTTTACCTCAATTAAAAAGCTATAAAATAAAGTCATGATTCACTTTCCTTACAATTTCACCTTCCCTTATACCAGCCCTTTTTAAATCTTATTTTACAATTGAAGCGCTGTTTGAGACGTTCACAGATAAATTCAAGTAACAGAAACTTCGGCTGAATCAGCAGCCCCTGGTTCTCCTCTTCTACCTTCACCATTCACTCCAACATTCCAGCTCTTCTCAGGGATATAATGGAAATTTCACACTACAATAATTATGCAAAGTCACTAAGGAAAGACTACTTCCCCTATTATTCTGACCAAGATGGAAAACAATATCCATTTTGCTCTTGGTTCCATGAAGGAGATGTAATTTTAGTTTTGCTAATAAGCATTAACATTTATTTAGTGACTGTTATATATTGGTCGCTTAACACATGATACCCCATGAATGTTGATAGTGAAGCAGGTATTCCCTTATTTTACAGATGAGACAGCTAAGGATTAGAGAGTGAAAGTAAATTACTCAAGTTTATGCTGACAGAGCCAGAACATAGACTTGGGTACATGTATCTCATCTACCACTACAGGATGTGGTCACACGTGTAAAATCCTAGATATGTTCAAGAGGTCAGGCTTACAGGGCACATATTTCTTATAATAACCAAAATTGCAACTAAGTAACATCAAACAGTTTGTAATCTATGCTGCCCTGATTCCTTTCCAATAGTTAGTTCCATCTGTCGGGATACTGACAAATGGACTTGTCAAATCTACTCAAATTTATAATCTCAGAAAGATTTTTGGCTGGCTCAGAGCCAAATTTGAAAGGATGTCAACCTCAGTACTTTTAATGAATACAGACCCTTAAATCTTCCCCTCTGCATCTGCACTTACACAGAACTGGTTCAGGGAGCTAGACTCACGTCCACATGACCTTGAGGTCAAGATCAGAGATGAAGCCAATAGAGGGGGGAAAAGACACTCCTCACAACTGAAATTTGAAGTCTTCTGTTTTTCCATAAATAAGAAAGTTTTTTGCGCTCTAAAGTTTCTTCCTGGGTTTCACAATAACACATGCTTCTTGGTAGGTATAATTTCAAGACTTTTCTCTCCATCCTCATACACTTTTGTATACTTATAATGCTTTAAAGGTGCTTTGGGAGTCTGCCTCACATAGTTATTCTTTACTACTGTCATACCTCTCACTGTGATAAAGTATGAAAAGGTTAAAGCGCACATATCATCAGTCCTACCTAGAAATATTTTTTTTTCCCTAGAGAGAAAGAAAATTAAAATCTACATTTGGAAAGTGAGAAGTAGAAGAGAAAAAAAAAGTAAGCTACTGCAAAATAAATGCAAAATGAAATGAAATATGATTGAAACAAGAAGTAGCCTAACAAAAAAGAATTCCCTTATTTGAAAATTCCGTATGGTTCATGGTAAATTATGCACACTCATGAAAGGCAGAACACATACAAAAATGCAGAAAGCAAAACTACTTATAATTCTATTGAAGCTCAAATAGGAGTTCTCAAAGTTTGAGGGTTTATGTCTTCTTTAATTTAATGATCTCAGCATGACAAAATGCATGCCTACATATTCACTGTATTGTAAACAATTTGCAGAAATCTTTTACAAAGCTATTTATAAATAGCTACCATTCAACTGCATTATAAGCTCACCAGTAGCTAAAACAAAACAGGAAATTAAGTGAGCAGATCTACCATTACACACATATTAAATATAATGAAAATAATAATGGTGAACATTTTATTGGACACAACCATGTATCATACAAAGTGCTATGTGATTTAAGTGCAATCTTCATTTAAACCACTCAAAACCATGCCAAGGAAACAGTGTCTTGGTTCTGTTTTACAGATGGTGGTGTTTTAGTTGGAAAGAATCTGAAGGATTTTGAAGTCCTACTCTGTACTTTCATGGAGCGGGAGTAACTGGATCTCCAGAAGCCTGTCACCTGCCAAGAATTACATCTCAAAAGCAAAGTTGCTATTAGCAGAGCCCAGGTCTTTAGAATCCACTCTTTCCTGACACAATCTTGGTTCCCAGAGTTTTGCAGTAGGTAGCCCTTGTCCAGATCACCAATCCCGGTCTGTATTGAAGCCATTTGTGTTAGAGACCAGAGCCAAGCAAACATTCTAAATATGCTTACTTCCTTTATCAGGTATTTATTGTTCACTTAACTATATGCCAAGCATGATTCTAAGAACTGTGGAGATAGCAGTAAATAAAATCTCCACATATTTCACATAAGGTTTCCCTGATTAACATGTTCTGGGTAAATCAACTCTAAGCTTTTAAAATCCAAGTTTCATTGGAAATATCTTTTAATAAAATATATTTAGAGTTAAAATTTATTTTTAGGAAATAAAAGTATGTAGAAAAAAATAGATCTGTCCAAATAAAATTTGAAACAAAAGTCTCAAGTTATATTTTAAAATCAATTTAAAAAAAAACCACATGTTGGTATTTTGAAGTCATGATGTGACCATGGGGGTGAGTGTCTAGGTACTTCTGGCTCTAAGAAAGTGAGTACTCCTGCATATAAGGTTACTGCTGACAATTATATAGATTATCTCTTTCAATCACAGAAATGGATTTTTTCCCATGTATTTTATATTCTCACATGATAGCAAGTGCATGAAAATTTTAAAAAGTACGATTTAATTTTCTGTTCAAAAACTCGTCATGAGCCTTGGGTTCACATGTAATGTACTCCATATTCCTCCACTTATAATGGGAAATAGGCTTCCAGTGAACATTTTCATGTAGAACATGTGATTTTCAGGAATGGATTATTAACCTTAAGAGGAAGATGCCTGCTAGGTAGAAATCTTTGTTCTGGTGGAACTCACATTCTAGAGGGAATAGAGACACTATAAACACGATAAATGAATGTATTACATAGTATGTTAGATTGTGATAAGTACTAAAAAGAATAATTAAGCCAGGAGTGGGTGGGCAGTATGTATGTGGGTGGCAGAGGCCAATGTAATTTTGGATAGGGTTCTTGGGAAAGTCCTCAAAGAGAAAGTGTTAACAGTTAAAACCTGATAGAGAGTAGGGAGCAAACTATGAAATTTGTTAATGAAGAAAACTCCAGGCATAAAAACAAGAATATAAGCACAGGAGAGAATAGAAGGTAAAGATGTTGGAAAAAGGGGCTATGGGGTAAGAGAGAAGGACACACAGAAATAATGATGTAACAATGGAAAACAACAATTCTTTTTCTAGTATTGAGCCACTGTCAGTCCCTCAAGGTATTTTCATTTTCTTTCTACTCTATCTAAGATAGCAGTCTTGCACATAAATCTTCCCCCATCTGCTTTCTTGAGAACTCTGAGATAATAGGGAAACAGTTAATTATGGGAAAGGTCTGTTTTATGGTCACAGATACTACAGCAGCCAATCAAATCCCACAGCAAAAGTTCCATTTGTGTGTCTTTTTAATCCTTATTTCCTAAACTCATATCTAGTACAAATGGCACACAAAATACATCCTCCCCTGAGGCGGGCCACATACCACGATGCACTGAAACACACTGACTGGCAGAACTCAGGATCTTCTTTTCCTGAAATTGAAAATGAAATCCCTCTCAAAGGACCAAAGTTCCATCCAAAGGACAGAAGGGTAGGTGAACTGATGAGTCCTCTTAACACAGTGACTCAATTCTAACTCTGAGACTTTTTTGTAGGGATAATTGTCTAATGATTATAAAAAGATTTTATTTTTTTTTTTCACAGGGAAATAATGTACAACATAAATCATACATGGATTGCTCTCAAGTTAAAATGTTGCTCAAAACTATGAATCTCCTAACCAGGTAGGTGTTTTGTTTTGTGTTTTTTTTTTTTTTAATGTCTGAGGACTACTGTCATGAAATTTAATTTGATCCTGATATGTTTAACAAAGACCAAGACATGAGGGAAGCAGAGGTCAGATCCAGACACAAGGACTGGGAAAAAGAATGATGATACTGATTCTGATGACAGCTCTGTGCTGACACAGAAGCAAATGAGGAGAAAGACACAAACTTTGAAGGTGAAAAGGAGGCTTAATCAAAGAGGGCAGTCTAAAAAAAGGAAAGATCTCAAAATAGCATTTCCCAGGAAAGTGGTAGGTTGAATCAACTTTTGTGATGATACCAGGATGTTTCTTTCTACTTAAGAGCAGCTTGGGATTAAAGACAGGAGCTCACGATCCAAATAGTTTGAATAAGGAAGAGAAGAAGCAGCAACAAGATAATTGGGAATTTACCCTAGAAAAATAAACATTGAATGGCTAATGATAATTAAAAGTATAAGAGAAAACAGAAGTAGTAATAGTGTCACTGAGAAAATTACTTCCATTGTATGTTCACATTGTTTTATATGTATGTGTCTGTATATAAATATATAACAATTTTCTACATATAAAAATTTTAAACTTGTAGAATCAAGATATTACAGAAACTAAAAGTTAGAAAATATAACTGTTTTATAACCCTAGGTTTTTTTTCCCCCCAAGAGGGAACAAGAAAAACTTAATACATGAAATGGATGTAGGGTTACTTTTTAAAGCAAAACTTTTAAACAGTAGCATGGTTCCATCTGTGAATGATATAAGATGGGGAAACACTCTTTTGGGGAGCAAGTCAGTTCCAATTTAGAAGCAGGAGCACAAATCACCTCTCATTCCTTGGTTGTGAAATAAAGTCTGGGTATTACTCAATAGGTTATGAGACTAAGGAATTCATGGATGAGTATGAAATGCACCTTTTAGTTAGAAACACTTCTCAGTGGGCACTGGGAATGAGGAGAAAAAGATCTCCACTTATTAAATTGCTCTATTTCTAGAGTTATCCTTAAAAATAAATTAGGAAAATTATTCAATTATTTTAGAACTCCACAAAGCCAAGAATTGTGGTAAAGTCAAGTCTATACTCAGTTTTTAATCATGAATTCATATAATACAGATACAAAGACAGTTATACTTCCATAGAGAAGGCAATTCTTCTCTTATTGACAAAAAAAAAAAAAAAGAAAGAAACTTGAGTAAGATAATTGTGGTAGTGAGAAAAAGAAAGATATGCCAAAGAGGAGAGTGCACCATTAAAAAGGCAGAACTACTTTGGTGAAGAGGTCTAAAAAGCAAAGAAGGAATGGAAGGCAAATAACTTTCCAAGTTAAATAACTTGAAAACTTGTAAAAAGTGCTTTTAAGTTTATACAAGCAGATGACATTTATGACTTTAATTTAGCAAATAATAGTATAAGGTTTGTTGGAAGAAATGGACATCAAGATGCAGTGAAAAATAAGGTTTGAACAGTCATCATTGATTATAATCTGTCCCAGAATCCCCTTTCCTGCACTTTGAAGGCTTTAACCACTGAGCTCTATGGCTGATGTCTTACATCTCAGCATAGCTAGGAGCCTATGTTCAAGAGTCTAGATGAAGAAGCAATTTTTTAATATATAATCTTATAAAATAGGTGATATTTTATTAAAATATATGAAGAATATTTGGAAGAAAACACATTTCAATATAGGTCATATTTCAATATATGGGTCAAAGTGTAAACTAGATACAGATTCAAAAACTCTTCCCTCTCATAACTATTTCAGAATTAAGGATGCTTAGGCCTCTTATTTTTTATAAGTTCATAAATATACAAAAGTGAGTATTGGAAAATCAAACACTTTGTTCAATAAACAATAAATACTTGATAAAAAATTATTTACCCACATTACCAGAGTTAGACTATAGAAGACAGATCTATTCAATCAGATACCACACCTATGTCCCCTCCCACCAAATCCAAAATGTCATGGGTATAATAATTCCATATTCACATGCACCATTAGTTAAATAATAAATAGGCTGAAGTAATTCCCTTTACCTCAGGAGTGTGTGTTATAAAATTAGCACAAAATTGTGTCACATTAAACATTATAAATTTTAATTTTAATTTCTTAAAAATTTAACAAATATGTTCTCTGTTTTAAAGAGTCTAACCTTGCTATGTTTACAGAAAATAATAATTAAAATATACTTGGAAACATGTGAAAATGAAGCTATCAGAAGCTATGGGACACAGGAAAGGCAGTGCTAAGAGGGACATTTATAATAGTAATGGCCCACATAAAGAAAATAAAGAGCTCAAATAAATACAACTTCACACCTTCCTAAGGATCTAGATAAGCAAGAACAAATGAAACCAAAAGCCACCAGAAGGTAGGAAATAATAAAAATTAGATCAGAAATAAATGAAATTGAACATAGACTCCAAAGTACAAGCGAAACTATGAACTTGTTTTTTGAAAAGATAAAATTACAAACCTCCAGTTAAGTTCACTAAAAAACTCAGAAAGAGAAACAGAAATGAAAAGAGGAAAGTTTACAGTGGACATCTCAGAAATATAGAGGATCATAAAAGACTACTATGAATATTTTTATGCCTATAAATTGTATAATCTAGAGAAGTGGACAACATCTTTGAAATATATAATCTTCCACATTTAAATATGAAGAAATTTGAACAGATCAACTACAACTAAAGAAATGGAAACAGTAATCAAAATTTCCCCGAAACCAAAAGTTCATGATGAGAGTTCTAGTGAGTTCTATCAAACCTTAACGAAGGAACTAATATTTATTCTTCTCATTGTATGGGACCCAGATCACTCTGCTATCAAAAGCAGTCAAGAATATCACAAAAAAGACTATAGACCAACATCCCTGATGAATATAAATACAAAAATCCTCAACAAAACATTACAAAGTCAATTCAACAGTTCATTGAAATGATGATACAACATGACCAAGTAGAATTTATTCTAGGGGTGCAGGGATAGATCAACATGCAAATTTATCAATGCAATTTACCACATGAACAAAAGGAATGATAAAGGTTCTATGATTATATCAATAGATGCAGAGAAAGCATTTGACAAGATTCCACAAACTTTATGATAAAAACTGAGAAAACGGTAATACAAGGAGCATTTCTCAACTTAATAAAGGCCATATATGAGTTACTCACAGCTAACATCATACCCAGTGGTGAAAAATGGAAGCTTTTCCTTTGATCAGGTATAAGAGAAGGATGTCCATTCTCACTGCTACTATCAATATAGTATTAAAAGTTCTAGCTATAATAATTAAATGAAAGATATAAATATAAATTGAAAAAGAAGTAAAACTATCATTATTTGCATATGCAAATTATCTTTATTTATATAATATACATAGAAAAACCCAAAGGCCCAAAAATCTATTCAATCAGAAACAATGAATCAGTACAGCAAGTATCTGCCTACAAAATTAGCTTAGCAAAAATCTGTTGCATTCCTACGTGCAAACAGTGAAGTAGACAAGAAAAGAAAAATCAAGGAAACAATCACATTAATAGTCACACTATGAATAATTACATACCTAAGAATAAACCAAAACAAACCTTAGAAATCTGACTGCTAAATTGAAGC
Organism: Galemys pyrenaicus; assembly: GCA_019455555.1. Taxonomy (NCBI): domain Eukaryota; kingdom Metazoa; phylum Chordata; class Mammalia; order Eulipotyphla; family Talpidae; genus Galemys; species Galemys pyrenaicus. The sequence goes on along the minus strand of JAGFMF010011446.1, from coordinate 4,866,587 downwards.
TACCAGAGGGAGAAGGTAGGCAGAGTGGAGGGGATCCAGTGAACTATGGGGGAGGATTATCATTTTGTGGTGATGTGGGGTTGTAACATATCTGAAGATGTATAAACCTATACCCCTAAATCACATATGATGTTTTTAATCACTGTTTACTCAGGAAAAATATCAATTTTTTAAAAAAGGAAAGAATAAATTGTTAAAAATTAGGCTTTGAATATATTGCTCCTTGACACCATACTAAACCATAAGGAGTTCAATACTTGTGTTCTTCATTTCAATTAACCCTGCATATTGATTTTTTAATTAAAGTTTACTTTAAACACAAATAAAATTGTAAACCAATGTTACCTCAATAAAGAAAAAAAAACAGAAAGAAATATAAAAGACAAAAAAATAATTATTGAAAAAGCATTCTACTTTTCTTCTTGACAAAAACCTTATTGTCTACTTTTCATTGTAGAGTTCTTTGATCTATGATCCTTAGGTTTTACAGATTTTTCTCTTCCACTTACATAAAATATTCTTTTAACTATATACTGACATTTTTAATTTATATGACAGCAGAAAAACATGTCATCTATAAGTATATATAAAATTAAAACTTGTAGTAAACTAAGCCACTCTAAAGACACTGTTAGCAGTCAGATTTGGGTGTATCTAATGTGCTGGCTCATTTTCCTCTAATTAGAAACACCCTAGGAAAATCCTTAGGGGGGAATTACTATGGACAACAAGAAATGATTTTGCTTTGGTCATCCAAGCCTTGTCTTCTCAATTAATTATAAGCATGCTGGGAAAAGTATGACTCCTGAAGCAATTAACATACTCTTTGGACAAGAAGCCACCTTCTTATTAGACATTTGTCTGAAAAGGAAATCTAGTAAGGGGAGAGGGAATAGTTCTGATTTATAGACAGTTATAGATCCAGTTGTTATACCATCAAAAGAATGTGTTTTAAACCTTTTATTAGGAAAAAAATCTTTTTAAGTAGATGATGGTGGTTGAGCAAGGATAGTATGTGATACATAATTTGTGTATATTCAGAAAGAAAAATAATTCCTACATTTCATCTCAATTTGTGCACATAAGGTCAAGAGATGAAGTGTTCTAGATTCTAGTCCTGAATACCTCACTGGCTGTGCCATTTTGAGCAAGTTGCCCATCTTTCTTCATTAGAAAATGCAGAAAACATCAACACCTATCTTTAAGGGTTGTTGAGAGAATTAGATGAAGTAACATCTGTGAAACATTGATAACAGCATCTGGAATATATAAGTGCCATAAAATTTGCTGTCTATAGTCAGTGTTTTTTTTTTTTCCTGGAAAATGCTCAATAACTCAATTCATGTCTTTCCCCATCACTCAGCCTCTTTTATTAAGTCACTCTCTGTCCAAACATGCACCTTAGTTTTCTGTAAGCAAAAGTATTAGTTTGCTTGGGATGTTATGACCAAGAGCTATAAACTGAGTAAATAAAAAAAAAAAAAAGTATTGTTTCACCTCTAAAGAACAGAATTCTGAGATCCATATATCAAGAAAGCTGGAGGACCAGCTTCTGGAGAACCTGACTGAGAATCTAACCCACGCATCTCTCCTAGTTCTCATTGTTGCTGTCACCCTTGGTCTGTGATTTATCAGTCCAAACTCGGCCTCCATCATCAATGTTATTCACTGCCTGTTTGTGTCCAGGTACAAAAATCCCCTCCTCTTATATGGACTCTAGTGATTGAATTGGGGCCTACTCTAATCCAATGTGACTTCATCATATCTAGATTATATCTGCAAAGTTGCAATTTCCAAATAAGGTCGCATTTGCATTACCAGTGGTTGGGACATGAACATATCTTTTGGGGAACACAATTCAACACTCAACATTAGGTTTTTGTTCCAATGGATTTCATCACCAGAATTTTCTTTCTCTTACATGCATTCCACATTTCTGTTCTTCCTATCACTCATAGCTCTTTACATTACTATGCAGTTGAGAATTTGTTTCTAGCTTCTTAGTTCCATTTATCAAGCTAGACTATGGGCTTCTAAAGAGCAAGTAGATTTTACAATACTTCCTATGGCCTATGGTACCTAACACTCTTCTGAGCAGAGGACCCTTTATAAATATTAATGATGAGTTCATTAATTTGGTAATTAAATATACCTATGTATATTTATCTGTATATGAAGTACTTTGAGCAATGAAGGGACACTGTATTTCAAGTTATATTTTATGATGCTTACTAGACCACAAATTAACTTGAGAACACTTTAGTCACTTTAATAGTTAGCATACAGTTTTTATTACTGTTTAAAAGCAACTAAAACTCTAATTGGGGAGGCAAAGAATATAGAAATCAGAAAGAAAGAAGGCTTTATGCATTCTTTCATTATATATTTGTATACCACACTTATAGATTCTGATACTGAAATAAATAAAAATAAAGCAATAGGATAAGAAATTAATTGTGTGGGACAAGTTACAGATGCAAAGTATTCAACTGAAAGAAGAAATCAAAGTTACTTTAAAACAGCTTTCAGATATCTTGTGGATTTGGGACATGATTTATTATATTTCCCCTTATTTCTAATATATCCTGGAAAAAAATGTATGTTGCTACCATTAGGTTACTTGACAATTAAAATGATGCCTCATCATTGAGGGGGGATGCAATCATTGTCTTTCTAATCTATTCACAGAGCAGCAACATAAAGCCAAATGTCATGGAGAATCAAAGACCCCACATTCACTTCAAGTAATTCCTCTTCTCTGGCTTCAGCAGAACTTGAAATCATGGACCCAGAAGAAACCTCTCCAAATGTTCTCTCTTAAAATTGCTTTGACTGAAGAATTTCAACTGTGCATTATAGTTGAAAGCTGTCTAGTGGACATTTTAACTCATTGGTCTTCATTCTGATGGGCCACACAAGACCAAGTTTAATCCCTCGCCCATATGACAACCCTTCAAATAGCTGAAAGCAGTGATCAGTTGCACTGCATTTTCCTTCTCTCTAACTTAAGCTATGTGACACGTTATCACAACTCTCTCTCCTCATCACTCTTGCCTGTGTGTGCCCCACCTTGTCTATCACGCTGTAGGAGGATGAAACCCAGAACTGAAGGAAACTTTCAGGTAGCTCCTGACGGTCACAGAATATAGAAGTAATATCCCAGGGACAGCTCACATCTGTTGTCTCTGCTCCATTCTGAGAGTGAACCCAGGTCATAACTGTAGAGAAATTACATTAATAGCCTCCTTACTGGAACTACTTACCACTACAGTCCTCATACATTTCTACTTCCTTCATAATAAAAGATATACAAGGACAGGACTTCTATGATTTAAGGGTTTCTGTTGGCCTCTATTTTCAGCATAAACACCAACAAAATTCCTTAGGAAGACATGAGAGTCTGGCAGTGTCAATCTAGCATCAATTTGGCTCATTTCTGTTAACTTCCCTTCTTTTTGTTTGGGCTGAATTGTGTACCCTCCCCCCCAATCTCATATATTCAAGTCCTATTCTGCAGTACCTCAGAATGTGATCTAATTTGGAAATAAGGTTGTTGTTCTTATAAGTAGTTAAGATAAAGTCATTGAAATGGATTCTAATCCAATATAACTGTAATCCGATAAAATGGGGAAATTTAGACACAGGCCACACACAGGAAGAAGACCGTGTAAATGAAGATGGTCATTTACAAGCCAAGGAGAGAGGCCTGGAACAAATCCCTCCCTCACAGCTCCTGGAGGGAACCAACACTGCCAACAACACTTTGATTTCAGATTCTACTCACCAAAGCAGTGAAACAGGATATTTCTTTTGTGTAAGTCACCCAGTTCATGCTCCTTTGTTATGGCAGTTCTGAAAAACTAATGACACTTCTTATCCACTCTCCACCAAAAAAGTTCTGATCTCCAATAAATTAAGACACCAAGAAACATTCATTTATTAGCTTTTGATTAAAAAAAAAAAACATAACGTAGTCATTTAAAACCACCCTGTTGATAACACAATTGGGGTATTTAGACTCAATGGACTACCACTCATCTACTGGAAAAGATGAAATGGTGACTTTTGAGACAAAAATAGATGGATCTTGAGGTGATTATGCTAAGTGAAATAAGTTAGAAAATGAAAAACAGTTACTGAATGATTTTATTATTTGTAGAATATAAATAACAGAGAATACAAACTGATGAAACACAACAAAAGTTATGTACCCTAAAATATACAGTGATTATTCAAGTGGGAGGGTATAGAAGGGTGAAATGTGATGGTGTATTGACTGGGGCTTTGGTGGAGAGTGAAGCATTTATCCAAGTTGAACCATGAAGTTGGGACTCCCTAAATTATGCAGTTATGTGAGTAAACCACAATCAATAAAATTTCACTTGAAGAAAAAAAGAATAACTAAATAAAACACCCACTGTTCTTTAGTTCATGATTCTGCATACTGGCAAACTTTAGCTAGGCTCAACAAAGTACTTCTAGGCTGGGCTGGGCTCAGCTGAAGTCAGCTTCTGCATCCAAGTTCAGCTAATAATCCCTTGGGGCTGGCTAACCTCATAGTCTGACTGAATCACTTGAGAATGACACACCAATCTGCACATAGTCTCTCATCCTTCAGCAGGCTTGCCTCGGGAATATCCAGAAATAAAAAAGTAAGCCACAATATGAAGGTATATCTCATATCCTTTTACAACCCACTTGCGATGGTCCCATTAGTGAGAACAAGTCACATGAGACCAGGTCAATCCAGGGAGATTAAAAAGACCACCTTTTTTTAATTTATTGAAATATATTTGACTGGGCCTCCCTAGTGGCAGAAGGGGTTGAGCGCCACACTGTGGGGCCTCCACACCACTGCAGCACGAGTTCAATCCCAGGCAAGGAAGGGGACCCACATGGCACAGCAGACCTCTCCTGCCTCGCCTGCTCCTCCCCTCAGTAGTGAATTTCACTCCATCTACCTGTTCTGCTCCTCACTCTGTCTCTGGTAACTCCTCTCACCCATCCCTATGCCTCTGGCCTGTACCCCAGCTCTCATGTACATAAATATCTTTAAAAAAAGAAAGGAAAGAAATATATTTGACATATAACATTGTGTAATTTTAATGCAAACTTCTTATATTTATATACTGTAGTATTAATGACATTGTAGTGACAAGTCTGCTTCTTCCACATAACAATTTTTTTAGATTAGCCCCTTAACAAGTTTAATGATTATTTAAAAATCTTGTTTATATTCATTCCAATTCTCATGGAATTTCTAGGTATTATTTATTACTTGTTGCAAATCTGTACCCTTAAATATCTGTGCTATCCTCCCACAGTCCTATTCCCAATAGCCACCATTTTACTTTGTTTTCATGAGTTTGCATTCTTCTCATAAGGATATGAAGTCACATTGTAGGGATGAGGAAATAGGAAAGAATATGCAACCCCACTACCTTCCTCTTTTGTTCCTTTGTCCCATCCTTTTCAAAGCCCTTATTGTGAATGACAAAAGTCATGACTTATTGTCAACCACAGAAGCTGAGAGGAACAATGAAGTTAAATTAAAACACATCTCTATTTTTTTTTTCAGAAAATCAAACATGTTCCTTGCCCCTATGTCACCTATTACCTCAGGTAATGTTTAGCATGAGAAAATTGTTAAATGTTTCACGTGAAGTATAAAACAAAAGTATCCTGCAGTAGTTAAGTGATTATAATCAATATACAGAAAATCAGACGCAAAACCAAGAGAGATCTATCTTTTTAAGCTGAGTAGTTCTCCAATAATAGTGACTCCGGGTCCCTGGACATTTAGTAACATCAGGACACATTTTTGTTGTCACAGGTTATGGGCTAGATGCCTCTAAACATTTCACAGTGCACAGGACAGCCCCTGACAACAAAGAAATTTCAAGTCCCAAATGCCAATAACCCTACAATTATGGGACCCCATGTTAGCTTGGAAACGCCAACAAATGCATACAACCCTTAACACGACAGCTTCTACTCTCAATATTGCGACCTGCTTCCACTCACCCCTCTTACTTGAAACTATCAGGAGACATAAAGGCATTTCTTCAGCCCTGGTGCGCAGACAGTCTCTCCCCTTCTTGCTGGTACCTCCAAGGCTCTAGGAATACAGTGATGAGAATGCACCTGACCTTCCAAAAGCCCAAATTCTAGGAGGAACACCATCTAAGATCCTGCCCAGGTGGCTTCTGCTCTGTGAGCCCAGGACCTGTGTATACCACTATTGTTCATCACAAAGCTCAGTAATGTGAGTGTCTCCCCTAGGGCTACAAGCTGCTGCAGGAGGCATTGTCTCTTGAAGAATCTTCTTATCTCTCGAGCTGTTGTCTTACAAGATAGTTGTGTATTAGGATAGTGTTGGCTATCTCTGGATCCTCAGCATCTATAAATGTTGCTGAATGAATCATTTGAGAGGCAGGTCATAGGAGCACTTCATACTAGTCACCATGTTGTCAGATCAGTACGGTACACTGTGTAGGAACCCTCAAAATGCATGAAGGAGCATAAAAATTGGTTGATAGAATCTACTGCACAGTTCATATTCTAGCAATACACTGCATCCATAAAGAAATGACAAAACTAGAACTGGAATTTCATGTAGAATTAAAACTCAATGAGGCATTTGTATGAATTGCCAAATTCTTTTCTCCAGGAAATCCTACTCTTTTATGTGATTTCCCAGGGTCATTTAAGGTATTTGCTATTTCAGGTAACTAAAATATTTGACTTCTGAAATCCTTTTCTCTTTTCAGTAGTTAATGTGCCTAAAATATGTTTTTTTACTATTTGTTTGAATAAATAGTCTCCTAACATTTTACTCCCACATACTTTAATAGTCATTGAAGAGCTGTCATTTAAAAATACTTCCTGCCATGTGCAAACATCTGGCTACCACTTAGCATTTAAAATAAGTAGCAATTATCTAGATTCTGTTTGGCATGATATTGGGTGACAGCTTAAAACCCCAGCCTCTATGCCTAAACCTGGTTGCTGTTTTGTTACTGAGCAGAATTCACTCAGGAACTCAAGAGTTAAATTTAGTATAGCATATTCCTGTCTCCCAAAATTTATAATTAACGCTTAGCACTGCTTAGCCATATATTAAGTGAAATCAGAAAAACTACAAGTGTCGCTGGTTATTGAATACAGGGAAGGCAAGAAAATTTTACAGTTTAGATTCTGAGATTGTAACATCCTATAATTAAAAATTGCTTTAAAGTGTGTCTAAAATGGAGAAAGGAGGAGAAAAGCAGAGTCTACTAATGCATTGTTAAAGACTTTTTCAGAAGCAGAAGTGTGCATTAGTTCACCAGTGAGAATGGCACCCAGGTTTCACTTCCACTGTCTCTTTGGGGTTGAATTACATTGGAATAATGACACTAAGTCAGAGCTATTCTGCAAAATTTCATAAACGTGATGTGTCCATTTGTCACAGACTTCTAATTACCAAAGCTACTTCTTTTGGGACTCAAAGATTCACATTCCCCAACCTCTATGCACAAGAGGTCTCCAGTCAAAGGGATAGATTGATATGCTGAGGCAATATATGCAACGTGCCATGCTTTGTGGTCATTCCTCTTATTTTGGTATGATGCAGATATATAGTCAACTTGAAGGCCATGTTAGGAGGGCAGAACCAAACAACAGAAGACTTCCAAATTATTCCTTGGAGGAGAGATGCCAGATGTCCATGAACACTCAATTTAAATTTTTATAGAATTGTTATAAAAGTAAATTATTATGCCAGGTTATTAATGGGGGGGGTCTATATATTACAGCAGCCAACACTATCCTAATACAGAACTATCTTGTAAGACAACATCTCAAGGGGTAAGAAGAAAGGAATACTTACAAAGGGGAGCAATAGACAACAGATAATTTGCTTATTAATTCTTTCAACAGATGCAAATTTCCCTCTATGGTTTTATTAATCTAAGAACTACAGATTAAGTGGTGAATAAAATAGACAACATGCTCAATTGCATGAAGCTTCCATTCTAATTAAGGGGAGCAGGACAAAGATATAGTAAAATATCTCAGAGATTAAAAGAATATACAACAAAAAAATGTCAGTACAGGGAAAGAGTAAGCCCTATGAGAGAAAGCAGTGGGTAGAAATGTAACTGTCTCTACTGTCTTATCCAGGAGAAAAGACATAATGGGGGTCATCTTGTTGGAACAGCAGGGGGTGTGTCATGAGCGGCTTACAAGTGTAGGATCTCCTTGTGTTTAGCTCATCTCAGAAATGTTCTCCTATAAGGACATACATGCCTTAACAATAAGAGGAAAATAGGTGTTCATTGGAAATACAGATTTCCCATCAGGAAAAGTGAAAATTGAAGAGAAAAATTTAAAAGAAACTGAAACGAAACTTGCTTTCTACTTCTACCCATTCACATGAAAGAAATCTAAAAACTATATAGAACTGGAGGGTTAAAAAAAATCAAAGGAAAATATAATTAGAATTCAGAATTATATTAAAATAATAGTACAGAGATGAAAACACATTAGTCACAGTCTACCAACCATAAGAAAAGAATGAAGGTCAGAAGCAAAAAGAAGTGGGTAATATTTAATACCCATGCGTATCTTCCTTTAAGAAAACTGCATACATAAAAACTCAACCCAACAAATCAGCTAACTTAGGGAGTGATTTTTTATGTTAAAAATTAAAGGATTTATTGCTCTTGAAAGTTACTTTATGGTTACTTTAAATACAGAATTTATTTTCAGTGGATGTCTATACCAAAAGTGTAAAAACTTGCCACATAGGAACTTATATAGACAAAGCATTCAACAGGGGCACTCTTCAAGAGTCACGCACATTTACCTCATGATATTGTAGTTATTCACAGCTTATGTTGAAGTGAATATTCCCTTTCAAACATTATAATAAATACAGATCACGTACAATATGCACAACATTTTCTTTTCTAAGAGTAGTTATTGAAAATTAGCTTCTTGGGAAGAGCTATAGCCAAACCAATAAGAAAAAAACAAAGTCAACAAAAAAGAATTGAGTGATGCGATTGTTTTAAATCAGCTTCCCAGACACACAGAATAGAGATTCATACCAGCTATGAAGCCGATAGCTATGAACTATAGAAAATGAGGCAACAGTTTATAAACAATAGAAATGAATTAAAAGTGAAATTTTCTAAGGCTAGTGATTAAAAATAAAACACCAATGTGTTACCCATAAAAAAAATTTTTTTAAATAAAGAAAAAAGCACAACTCCTAGGGTTTTGATGGGGGTTGTCATAATGTATAAAAGAGCTAAGGAAGGAAATTAGGTAGAGCCTGGCTTATGACTAAATTCTTTCAACTAGAGATCTCTACTTTAGCATATTATTAAAATATCAGATAGTTATGTCTGAAAAATTGTTTTCCTGCTGCTATAATTGTCTTATAAAGTTATTTTATTATTATTATTTTATAGGAAGTAGTTATAATTTTATAATGAGTGTAATTTGATCATAATTTTACAGGTGAAAAAAATAAATACAAGAGAGTGATTTTCCCAGGGTCTCCCCACTATTAAAACTAGCTCAAATCTCCAGATCACCAAATCTTCTATACTTTCAGTTAATGATAGTGTTCTCAATAATAACTATACTAAAATCTGTAACATATGTTGGAGAAAAATTATAGATAACTGTTATAAAAATACTGAAGACACAAAATAGATATGGTGTGCCTTATTATTATATCAGCAGATATGAAAACTTAGATTCACACAAATACCTACACAAGGGAGTGTTAGTGACAGCTTTACTGTAACTGCCAAAACTTGGAAGAAAACCAAAATGTCCCTCAGTAAGTAAATGGATAAATAAACCATGGTAGATCCAGACAATGGCATATTATTCAGTGTTAAAAAGAAATGAGCTGTCAAACCATGAAAAGACATAGAGGAAGGGGGGAAAAACAATTTGAAAAGGCTATACATTGTGTGCTACCATCTCTGACATTCTAGAAAAGGCAAAATTATGAAGACATTAAAAAGATCAGTTGCATGTTGTTGGCAGGAATAAATAGGCAAAGCACAGATGATTTATAGGACAGTGAAAATACTTGGTATAATATTAAAATTATGAAAACATGTTACTATACATTTGTCCAAATTCATAAGGTCTTCAAAAAAAGGAATGAACCATAATGCAAACTATGGCCTTTGGGTAGTTATGATGTCACAAGGCAGGTTTAACAATTTTAACAAAGTCATAATGATGGAAGCCATGCATATGTGGGGACACAGGGTATACAGGAAATTTCTATACCTCCCCTTCAATTTTTCTGTGTACTTAAAATTGCTCTAATAACAAAGATTTTGGAATATATATGCACATGCATGTGCATACATGTGTACAATGTATACTTTCTTCTGACAAAATGACAGCATAATTCTAAGTATTTTATAATTATTACCTCATTGTACAGTAAAAATAAGCACTATTAGAAGTCTGTTCTACAGATTGGAAAATAAAACTCAGAAATATTAATTTGATTTCCCAAAGTCACAAAGGACAGTAAAAATTTTAAATCCAATGATTTATACTCTTGGTTCTTAACCATTCCAAAAGAATATATCATACAAAATGAAAACAGGTTTAGAGAGGCCACTAATACATAGTAGCACTGGAATAAGGCCAGCAAAGTTAAAGATCAGAGAGCTCAGATATGAGAAATTGCAAGATTTTTAAGAAGGAAGGGTTTATCCATTCACTTATTCTATATTGATTTACTTTTATGTTCCAGCACCATTATAGTCATTGGAGAGTCAAAGATAAGTCCTATCTCTGCTCCCCATAGAACTTATATTTGAGGAGAGAGGCACAGTAGGCAGCAAATACTTATGTAGAAGAAAATAAAAAGTAGTAAGTATTCTAGAGAATTCAAGTCTGATATATGATAGAGAGTGACCAGGTGACTACTTTGGACTAGTGACAGATTTAGATTAATGAGAACCTGAGTGGCATTTTCACTGTTATCTGAAAGACAAGAAGTAGCCAGCCATGAAAAGTTCAGTGGGAAGAGTATTCCAGCCAGAATGAACCAAAGTACAGAGGCAAGAGAAAATATAGCTGTAAACAACTCACTGGAAAATGACTTGAGATGAGGTTGAAAGGACAGGCAGAGAGCTAGGTCCCCTGCTAAAATTTTATTTTCAAGTGCATCCAGAAAACATTGGAGGGTGTTAGTCAAGACAATGACATATGCCAATCTACATTTTAAGAGCATTAAGTGCAGGTTCCTTGTGTGGAGAAAGGTTTATAGGTGGCAAAGGGTAGTAAGAACACTAAGAAGGCTTTTGCAAAAATCAAAGCCAATCAAAACATAATGGTTTGGCCAATAATGGTAGGAATGGAGGTGCATAAGAGCAGATATGGGGGAGATGTTTGGGAAATAGACAGTCTAGCTTGCAGAATAGGGAGAAATAAATTTTGATAAACCTTTGACATTGCACAGAGTTTAGATAAAATGGGAACTGAGAAAACATCATGCTCTAAGAATGAAAAATGCCACTCATATCTGAAGCATTTCCAAATTATACAGAAAAAGAAATCACAGGAAAGACATACATGGCTGTAGTTCAAAGACAACATAATAACAGTCTTTATGACACCATTATATGACTGCTACATTTGTTGTTCAAATGATGACTAGAGCTTGACCAGGGAATTGAGATAAAAAAGTAACTGGCAACACAAGAGAGTCCTCATAAAAGTTGGAAATGCAGAAGTTAAATAAAAGCAGATTCACCTCACTTAAACCATATTTAAGTCCAGCTGATTTGTATATTCATTTTGTGTTTATGAGTGTATTTGAATACATTTTTGGAGCCTTTTCTTTCAGCAAGTACATCAGAAACTATCCCCTTTAATGAGTCTTGGTTTCTTCCAAATAACCACTTTGGGATAAAATTAACTTATTCTAATGATACTGCAGTTGCTCCAAGAAAATGTTGGCAACCCTCTGAAGTTTACTGTCAGAAATAGTTCATTCTCAGAGCAACAAGTATCTCTTCTTCAAGAGTGGCGTGTGCTTATTCTGAGGCCCTGGGAGGTTGGGAGAAGAGCAGCTGATGAAACCGACTTCTGTCTTGTCTTTGTGCTTCACAGGGCTCAGTGAGTAAGCATGGTGTGAGCAGGCTGCCACAGGCGCAGAACTGCTCAAAGGCCACAAAGTTTCTATATAATAATCTGATGGACAGGTGAACCTAGTGAGGTGAATTTTTTATGAGCAAAACCATGGATCTCAAAGAAACAAATCCACATTGTATCCAGAGGCAATTTTTTGGTGTAACCTTTTGTTTCAGGTCAGGGATGGCAGTGTATTCCATTCTCATTTGATTGTCTTTCCGACCTCATCCTAGATGTGGATGATGTTTATGTTTTAATATATTATTTTCCCACCTCTGGCTGCAGGTGGGGCAAATGGGGTAAACGTTAATGCCTAGTGGAAAGACCTCTCTTTGCCTGTTCTTAGTGCAGAGTACATGAACAATTAACACTTGTCTCATCTCTGCCCCTTATTTTTAAAATACCTATGCATCTTTGTTTAAATTATATTCTTTATTTAGCTACCACTCTCACACTCAATTGTTTATTTGAATGCACCAAATGTCTGACCTTTTCAAAGATTCTGGAATTGCAGCAGAAATGGATGAGTGGTCCTAACATTTTTGGCATACTTTCTCCTCCCAGAATGGATAAAGCAGTTGACAACCCTTTTTCTCATTAAATCTCATTTGACGTGTATAGTGTCTTATTTGCCTATTTGTAAAACCACACGTGTGTGGGGGAAGGGGGTCATTCTCAAAATCGCCACTAGTTTATATATTATCACAAAGCAACATGTAATTTTATTCACTTCCTTTCTTGACATTAGAATGACTGGCCAGACTTGAAACTATTGCTGTTGTAGGTGGAAGAGGAATCTTTAACTACTTTTCCAACAGTTTGGATTTCATTGCCCCGTACTCAAATTTATGACTCAGGCTAAATTATGTATTTATTGCATCTTTTCTTTATAAATGATTTCATAAAGATTTTGCCTCCTATGAATAGCAAATGAAAGTATTTTTTAAGCAATCTCAAAGCAAGTCCTTTCTAGCGCTAGATAACTCTGGCCTTTTTCTGTCATTACTAAGCAAATGTCACTTGATAAGGAGATTTCTCCCCCAAAGAGTTAGAATTAAAGAAATCTGTTACTCAGAGGCAGATTTGCTTTCAAATCTGGTGATCTGGACTCTAGCCCAACAAGAGAGGGAAGAGACAGCTGATATAATAGGACAAAAGGGGTCACATGAATATACCCTCCAGGTACATTGGCACCTAACATCTGCTCTGTAGAAGATTCTACCCTAAAATGGAGTTGTAAGATGTTGTGATGTGAACACTCCCTGGATTCTCCTGCTACACATGAATAACCAGAAAGAAGAAGAAAAAAAGATGTTTTACAAGTATATATGGCTCATATTGTACTTTTCTAGGTTTGAGATAAGCAAATACAGCATAGTAAAAATCACACAAAGAAATAAACTGATGCAGGTATCCAAGTTAATTCCTATAGAGAAAAAAAATTGCTCAGATCCATGTCGTTCTACTAAATTACTACTTACCTTTCAATTCTACAAAGCAGGACTTCATTTTAGGAGACCAGTTTTATAGACCTCTGTTTTGTTTTTTTTCCCCCTCATGTTTCTCTTCATTGGCATCCATTTATTTTGCATCTTTGTAATTCTCTGATTTCAGTTCACTTATAGTTCAATTCATTTCAGTTCACTTATTCAGTTCATTTATTCATTTATAATTTCTGTCTGTTGCTATCTGATTGCTGTCTTTCAACTATTGCCCTTCTCCTTTGTCTTTACTTTCTTCTTTACTCTCTACTAGAAGGTGATTAGTGAAACAATTGTCTCATTTACCTAGGTATTTATTATGAGATTTTGTTCTTTGTCAATTGCCTATTTTTTCTTACACATTTGATGTTAGTATTCTGGGTTCTTCAAGATGACACCAAGGCAATATTAAATGTGCCAAAATTATATCAGGGAGCCAAGTAGGACTGGGATAGCCATGAGACTATTATGAAAGTTTGAGCCCAGTGAGTGAAGGAGAGGTTGAGAGAAAACATCTTAGACTTCTATATGGTGTGAGACAGGATCAGAATTGGCAGCACCTACCAGATCATCCAAAGTATTAATCCTTACCAGAGAAGAATGGGCCATCTTTGCATGCCAGAATGATCATAGATGCAAACATCCTCAGAGGTATCTATCCAAATGTCTCCTACTTCTAACATTTAAGATCCCAGATTTTCCCACCTAGGCCCTATCATTTCATGAGAAACCTGTCTCCCTCTGAGCTTTCAAATGTCTGACTCTGGCACTTTAACTAGTGGATTTCAGCTTGCTATATCCGTCCTTCTAAAATTGATAAGGGCCTCTCAATAGCTGCCTTGGAAGTTCTCTTGTTTTTACACTTAGCCTGCTTGTTAATAGTTTCTGTTTCTCATTCCTGTCATTCATTGTTATCATCCAGAGTTTCTACAGCAACCATCCAAATCCAATGTCTTGTAGGCATTACATGGTCTCTAGATAGCAATAGGGTTGAGCCTTTGTTGCTTATAGCAAAGTCCTGTTTCATTTTTTCCACTTGATTATTTGTGTTTCCTGGAGTCACTTCACCCAAAATAACTACTTATGAAGTCCTTGTCTCAGACCTACTTTCAGGAACTCAAATTAAGGCAGTTGGAATGTCTTGAGAGCAGATCCTGGCTGGCACTCTATACCTAAGAATATCTAGTAGCAATACCACAGGTTAGCTATAGCATCTCTGTATCTAAGTCGCTGATCACTGTAAAGGTAAAGAACATTCGGACAGTAGGTCAGCAATTAAACAGTATGAAACAAAAGTATACTCATAAGGATTTTGGAATTGGCTGGCTCTTGTTGCCTTGAAGTCTTAAGGAAAAACTAGTAGTGCTGTAAAGGATATAAAGACTTAAAGTGTCTCACTACTCCTCTCTTCCATTCACCTAAATAACTCTAAAAAATAAAAACATACAGTACAGGGTGAATGTATGTTAAAACTTAACACACACATAAATGGAATAGAAATGAGAGACCAGAAATAAATCTATAATTATATGGAGAGTTAACTTATGATAAAGATATCAAGTGGATCCTATAGAGAAAGTCTCTTCAACAAATGGTCTGGAGAACACTGAGCAGCCATATGCAAAACAATGAAACTAAACCACTATCTCATACAATATACAAAATTAACCCAAAATGGATTAAACACTTTGAAGTAAAACCATAAAATCAGGAGAAAACATAGACAAAACACTCTAAGACACTGACTTCAGGAATGTCTTTAGATACAACTCCAACAGCAAGGGAAACAAACCAAAACATAAACCAGTGGGGCTATATAAAACTAAAAAGCTTTTGCACAGTGAAAGAAACTATCATTAAAATAAAAAGGCACCTTAGTGAGTGGGAGAAGGAATTTTTATATCATACGTGCATATAAGCCTCTATGATTGGTTATTATAATAAGGGTTTCCAGATAGCAGGGACTTGGTTAGAAGTGATTATCTCATACCATTTTCAGGAAGGCAACTTAATCAGAGACATTTACAAGGAGTTAAGTACACTTATGTTCATGAAACAAGCTATATTTAGTTTGCCTCTTTAGTTTAAATGGTTTTGTCTTTTCAGGGAATTCTCAAGTCCAGTCCCCATTTGTATTAATTTTAATAAATGTAACCAAGTCCTTTTCTAAGGGTTTGCTTTCAAAGGAACCCAAACTAAGTATACAATAATCAGTTCTGCTAGTTTCTGGTACTATTAATGCCAATGCTATCAGATAGCTCTGCAGAAGCACCTAAGGAAATGTGCCCACAGAACATCAGGGAGCCCCCAGTCCTCAGGTGAATCTGTATCTCCACATATGATACTGACAAAATGGTAGCCGAGAAAGTACTTTTGGATACTACATTGCTTGTTTGCTGTCGCCTCAGCTCTAATGCTTTCTTTTTTTTATGATGTTATGTATTCTTCACTACATCCTTCATTCTTGTACAGTGTTGTTTTCTCTTCACATGTGAAATTCCCACCACTAATTCACATGTGCACCATCACCATCATTTCTTGTGCTCTTCCCTCCCCTGTTTTGATCCTGCTCCCTCCTCCCTGAATGTAGATTGGCTCTGGTTTATAATTCCCTGTTGAATTTGATTTTCACCTCATTACAATTACTTTGTTTTCCCCTGACTTCTTATCTGTGTCAGCTCTAATATTTTCACCAGATTCTTGATTTCTGAATCAAGTTCTAAAGTTTCTGAAAATAGTGGTTGTTAAAACCTTCTGTCAGAGCAGATAAAAACATTGTTTAATTGCTTACAAAATAAAATGAAGGACTAAATCAATCCTTGAGTTAGCGATCCAGGCAGAGAACGTCACAGTACTCCAGTTACCAGAATATGCTAGAGATGCTAGCATATGCTAGCATAGAGATGCACATATGCTAGAGATGTGGTCACAGGAATGATATGAGTCAGACTTGAACTTAAGAACTATACTTATAACAACATTACCTTGAGACATCTTCCCTGACAGCCTTCACCCCAAACCCTGAAATGCATTTGAGTCCCATTACAACCAGTCACGGAAGGGGACTAGAAATTTACATGGCCTACCAGTACTTGAGCTCACTGCACAACTTGACAACTATGGTGACACCCCTCAGGAGACTCTGTCCTCATAAGAGTGAACATGAAGCCAAAATACTCATCCTGAAGATTCTTTGAGATAATTAAAAACTGTTCTAAGAATTAAACTTTGGAAATGTCTCCCTCCCTCACTCATTTGTACATTAGTAATCAAGCCCATTACCTAGAATTATTTTTTTCAATATATTCTCTAAGTTAGGTATTGATACTTTCAAAAATGTATTTTATAGTTATTATGAGAGTATTTAATTTCTTACTTCCTAAATGTCCTCTTCCTTTTGCTTTATTAGATCAGTATTACCCTATATTTTTTCATACCTAAGAAAAGTTGTGTATCAGATGAACACTTTTAACCACCTTCCTCTAAGACACACCCAAAGTTTCTTTCATACACTCCACCTGAACATCAGTGTATTATTATTTGTCTATGTATAATTATTTTAATAAAATCATGTTAGAACCAGTCTTACATGTCCTTTTATGAACATTGACTAACATGTTTCACTTACATTCTTAAAAACCTTATTATATAGTGCTGCCTCACCCATATCCAGTCTCATAGCTTCAGGTTATGATCTTACCCTTCATTTGGTCTCAACTTCATGTCCTGTTTCACACAATCACTTAGAATCTCACTCTAGGTCAAAAAAACCAATGGTAGCAATGTTATGACTCCTTCCTGAAAAATTGGTGTGCTCAACAAGCTTTGAAATGTACCCATGAAGCCAACTTCAAATTAAAATAATGGTTCACAAACTCACAAAAATTAATTTATTGATGCTAAGACGTAACTGACTATTATTTAAGCACTGATTTGATTGTAATCATGCTGATGTTAACATTTTCATTGTAAAACAGTGTAAACAATACACTTATGGAGATGGAACTAGAGCTTTACAGTAATCCTCATCCTCTTTATCTGAACACATTTATAATTTTGCTTTCTGATACTGTATTGGGAACCAGATGAAGCAACTTTTAGATATGGATGTATTAGTAGATCTGGCACAGTCTACACTAGGAAAGAGTCATTCTTACGAGCCAGGGAGTAACAACTGCTGTTGAGAAGAGGATGAAAGCAAGGCTAAAGGATCCTCTAGTGAATAAGTGAGCACTTAAACTGCACAGGGCATCACACCACCAGTCTATTTGGACCCCTTTCAGGTCCTGCCCTGATTTTAACCTCTCAGTTCTTTCCTCATCTCTCATGGGTTCCCCCCAATGACCAGATGCTTATTAACATAACATTTAATGGCAGTGTAACCATCTCTTCAATCATGGTCTTCTTCCAACTTATGCCTTTGATTTAACCAGTTTGATTGATTCAAAAAATGTGATATATAACACACCTTCAGTTTGTCTGAACAAAAAAAAATGTTATTTAAAACAAATTTCCCCACCACTAAATCAAGTCCTACTAGAAAAATGCTATAGGTTTGTGATATTGAATTACAAATTTCAGAGAGCTGTAGCTTCCCTGGCTTCCATCTGTACTTGTGAGCTGCAGAGGATGGCCATGGATTTTAAATATTTCCAAGAGCCTGAGAGTTAAGCTACCAGGGTCTTCTAAGCATGATGGTGTATCATCTAAGGTCCTAGGTCCTAAAATGCTAAAGCAAACTTAGCTTTATTACAGCTGATTTACATAATGTAGTAAGTTTATTATAACTTACATTGCATTGAAATATCTTTCAATAAAATATTGGTATATTATCTTGAATATATCCTAGATGGTATTCATACACATTCAAACCCCAGTACATAAACTATTTAATACTTAAAGCATCTATTAACAGATACTGGTCTACCCAGAACATCAGGATAAAAAGAAGACACAGTATTACATAAGGACAGCTTTCTGTTAGCTGTCCTCTGGAACACAAGTTAAGTTTACTGTGCAGAACATCCACAAAGAAATACCTCACCAGCATAATGAAGGTTTTAGTAGTGAATTTAGTGAATGATATATAGATTTTTAAAAATACCTTTATATTTCCAAGAAAGAATGAATTTTATGTGTTAGAAGGTCACACGTGTTAGAAGGTTGGAGTAAAATGCCAATATTATGTTGCTTGAGATTACTTTGCTTGCATGCTTAGGCTATTTAAGAATGGGAAGAAGAAAAGGAAGATTCCATCATTAATCTATATTTTGCAGAAATAAAGAGTAATTTGGTGACAGGTTTGTGTATTTCCTGCTCTTTGTGTTATTGCTACTCAATACTTTAAGCTATGTCTTAGAGGTTATAATTATAGTTACTATTATTTAAATGGCAAACACTGGTAATATTGCATCATTCTACAGTCTGAATGACTTATGGAGGAGAGCTAATAGTCACACAAGGGGTGGTTTCACACTGGGAAAGTGTTAATAGATAAAAACCGCAATTTGCTGAAATCGGTATGATGTCTTTATTATACCTCTGAGCGCAATTGGGCCAAATTTGACACTCTAAATTGCTATAATTTGGAGCGCTCCAGTTTTATTATTAAATAGAAGCCTAACATTTTATATATTTTCAAAGAAAAGATAACTTTCTTAATATTTTTTAGTAATTAGTTATAATTATATGTGTCACTGCAGTATCATTACCTTCTTTGGAGACTAACAGATGAGATACAGGTACACTTTTTGAAAGCAGATAAAGCTGAAGGCACAGAGGGACCAGCATGATAGCAGCCTGAGAAAGATAGGCCAGACTATGCTCACAGAAGTGGCAAAAGAAGAAAAAAAAATCACTTTATGGCAAGAACTTAAGATATGGGAGAAAGAGATAAAAAAAACTGGGAAGACAGGTTGGGTTCAAATTGCAGAAGTCTTTGAATAACAATCTCAAAAAAATTTATTTTATTCTGCAAGCAAGGAGGAGATATATTAAAGGTTAAAAAAGGGGAATAATGTAATAGGAGCAGTACTCAAATACCAGAAACAAAATTGAAACATTAGGAAGACAGAGGCACTAGAGGTAGGAAAATCATTTAAGAAGCAATTGCATTTCAATAAGTGTGTTATAGTAAGGAGCTCTAACAAGAAATGTCTATAACTTTCATACTATTCTAAGGGTCCAGATCACTACTTAAGATGTGACATGATTACTGCCAAATCTCCACTGAAAATACTTGGGGGAACTATAATATATTAATCAGGCTCTGTTTTCTCCACTTTTGCCATCTTACAACTGGTCTTAATATAAGTATATAGAAAATGTTTAACAGCAACAACAAACACCTAAAGTGTGCTGGTTGCCAAAAATACACTCATTTCTTTTATCTATGGTCTGTAATTACTTTCAAGCTCTAATGATAATCAATAGTTGCAATAGACATCATTCCCCAAACCTAGAATTCTTACTATGTGGCCCTTTACAGAAAGTTTGCCAACACCTGTTCTACACTTCTATCTGCTTCTCATGGTGGCCTCTTTACTAACCTCTGAAAAATCTCTCCAGAGATGCCTCAGTTTCTTGTAATTTCCTTCATGACCCTCTAGGTTAACATTGTCTTTTTTCATCTCTATATTTTCAGTAGTAGTGGAAAATACACTGTTCCAGAGAAGACCTGCCATCTTGTCAGCTAGGATTGGCCAATGGACCACACAGCTTCAGCTTCCATGAATACTATAGTTACCGGTGAACATAAATCAAAATGTGCAATGTATGTCTAGCTGGAGTAGTGAAACATCCAGAACAATCCACTGGAATTAGAAAATAGACTGTCTATATCCCACTTCCACAAAGCTCCCTTCCACTGCTCACTTCACACTGCTCCGAAGAAACTTTACTGCATAAAATTATAAAAGCAAAGTGTTCAATGAAATTCCTAATGATGAATAGGAATGGAAAATGGTAGTAATTATACTTCCAAGCTTCTCATATAATTACCAAAAGAGACAAAAGAAAAGGAAATATGTGGTCAAGAGACTTGCAATTTTGTCATCAGTAGCTAATAAATGTTCTGATGAAACCCATGTTTTATTATAGAGCCCTGGGAGCTACAACAGTTTCCCTGCCTGCAAATGAAGAAGGAAGGAGAGTGCTCTCATCAAGCCTAAGCTGACAGCGAAGCTGCTCTTCACCGCTACAAAATAGAAAGTGCACAGTCATTGATAAACTCTTAATATCTTTCATAATTCTGTGCTAAAAAATCGTCTTTACTCATCACTCTGCACATTCAAAATAAGGAATACTAGGAATAAAAGGTTTTGGTTGTTTGTTGTTTTTTTTTTTAACAATGTCAGCTAGTGAAGAAAAATCTTCCTTCTGGTAATGTCTACACACTCCATCAGTGTGGGGCACTTCTGTTTGAAACTGTGGTCTGAATGAACAGCAATAACATAACATGGAGCAAGCAGAAAAACAGTCAAAATGTGGCAAAATGCAACATACCACATTTTCAGAACACTACAAGTGCAGTTAAAATAAGGAAAAAATTTGAATGATTGTTTTAGTAGGTCTTTGAAAGTTCTTAACATCCTTTCTGTGATACAACAAAAGGAAAACTTAAGCCAATGCATTTCATTGAACTCATAAAGCAAATAGCCGACAGCTAGATTACCTTGATTTGCAGAGAACTGTCACCTGACACTGTTTGTTGCAATGCTTTGCCCTTTGTTCACAGCACTGCGGATCTGTATGCAGGCTCAAGAGATCAAATGGACTCATGCTCCCACCAGGGTCTATAGCTAAAGATTCGAGAAGAAAGGCTATATAGCTGAAGACAGTGATGTGAACATAGATTATTAAAAAATAGAATGCTTTCACTCAGAAAGGAAAGAGCTTAGATCACTGTTAAGTGTGTCAGCTGTTCAGAGAGAACAATTAATCTGCTGATTATTTTCTCTGGCATGTAACAGCCTTAATCCTAAGAAGGATGATAATGTCTATTGCTATACACCAAAATTTGTCCATACACATTTTTTGTAAAGCATTGATTCATAATCTTTCACACCCAAAGGCATCCGGGTAGAGTGGAAAGAACATAGACACTGAAGGAAAATAAGTAGGGTTGGAATTCCAGCTACTTCATATCTAATTACATTCCATATCCATATGTGACCTTGAAGTCATTTCCCAACCCGAGCTTTCTCACCCAGAATTACAAGCACCTTACAAAGCCACTGAAAACACTTCACAGTATGTTTAAATCAAGAAGCTAATTATGAATATTTTATACTAATTCATGTTTTGGCCTTAACTATTCAGTTAGGTAGCAGGGCAGGTCCTTAACTTCCTTTCCTTATGATTGTCCATATCAGTTCAGAGATGGAGCCAAAAAAAAAAACACTCAAGTCTCCCACAGCTTGCTCTGGG
This sequence comes from Galemys pyrenaicus, assembly GCA_019455555.1. NCBI lineage: Eukaryota > Metazoa > Chordata > Mammalia > Eulipotyphla > Talpidae > Galemys > Galemys pyrenaicus. The sequence continues at coordinate 4,844,517 of JAGFMF010011446.1, read as the reverse complement.
TTCTTACAGTAACTGTGTGATGTTGATAAGGCAACAGAATGACTGCAAAAAGAATTGTATTATAAGGAACCCTGGTAGGCAGGTTTTCACTAAGCTACTCATGAGTTCTCAAATTGGGCCTTTGTTTTTATTGTGTCAAAACATGAGATCTATAGAGAGGCAGGGAGCCAAATATTCATTTACTTTCAGAGTATAAGCACTGAAAGTAAAAGAAGATTCTGGTCAGATACCAACAAGAGTAGAGACAGATCACCAAATCCCACCTGGCTAGAAGAAATACAGGGTAAGCCTCAGGAAGGGATGCATCAGGAGGCAATATTTCAGAAAACCTAAATGAAAGTTATACAGTTGATTGAAGTTTGAGGACAGGGCATCAGGGGTTGATGAAGATGCCTGAGGAAAAATAAGGAAGACTAAAAACATGTAGAAATAAAGCTCCTCAAGTGTGCTGCCAGGGGCAGGTCTTCTGTAGAAGGTGCACTGGCTCACTTAAATTATTCTCTGTACTCTTCATAAAGGCACAGTGCTTTCAATGTACCATTTGCTACTCTATTAGCCACTATTCTAGGCACTTCAACAGAGAAAATTTAATATAGACAATTCATTGCCCAGTAATAATGAGTTAAGTCAAACAAGCACAGCCCAAATGTAGCATTTACAAAAAGACTATTACCTCTACAGCTGGAGGCACAGCAGGAGGGGCAGAATGGAGAAGCAAAAACCATCCCCATCCAGCAAGCTCTTGAGCCATATTGCAGGTGGCTCAGAGAAGCTGAGATCATGGAAAAGGGACAGACTTGTAGGAACTGGAACCACACAACAAATGCAGCTGATGCTTCAGACACCACCTCCAGGGAAAGCATGAAACGAAATAGCTATAGTTCTCCCTCCCAGCTCCGTCCACTTCCATCTCCCTCCAGTGTCTGCTATAGGTCAAAACCAGAAGACCCGGGAGACAAAACAGCCTGTCCCAGATCCTGCCACTATAAAATAGTCTACAGGGAAAACTGAAGAATGAATTTGAACTTATAGCATGGATATGATGCTGAAAATTCCTGCACTCAGGTTTCTTTCACTCACATACTAATATAATATACACACTTGTTTATATAGACGATTCATTCGTCTATATTAAATATGTAGACTAAAAACAAACACTAAGAAGTTGTGCTAGTTATTTTAGTAGTATAACACTTGTTAGTGTTTGTATTTATCAGTCAGTATCTCTACACCTTTCTAATGCTATTTGATTAAAATCCATTCCATTACCCTAAATAGTTTCCTTTCCTGGGTAAGCACCGATTAGAGAAATGTGAGACAAAAATCAGCTTTGACTGAGTGTCCAGCACAGTGTCTTACTTGTAAGTTGAGGGTCTAGCACAGTGTCTGCCACTTAGAAAGTATGATGAATTACTGAACTTAAAGCTGCAAGCTACTGTATCTTTTGTTAAAATGACTAAGTAAATATAAGCAGTTTGTTTTAGAGCTATGTAGAGTAAACGCATGAAACTGTGTAAACACATGAAAGTCATTCAAAGATGGGAGATCCAAGAAAATCTCAACACCCAAACTAAAATTCAAAATGTGTTTTTATAGTAAAAACAGAAAAAAATAATAATAATAAATCAAACTCACATTTCATCACACTTGAGTTCTTACAAGTCCTCCAAAATATAAAGCAATGAGAATTTACTTTTATGCTGTATTGTTCTTAACTGTCCTTGCCTCCCATTTCTGTTTCTTCAAATGTGTCAGTGTTGAAGTGGGAGTAGATGTGGCGAATGAGAATAAAAAAATAATTGACTCTTTTGGAAGGACACTGAACCTCCCCTTAGCACACAGGTCAACACTGGAAAAAGAACCACATTTCCTACTAATCACTATTTTCTCCTGGGCAGCATGGCCACCAACCATCTTTAATTAAACAAGCCACTCAGGAGGCAAGTAAAGAAAAGAATGGAGAGCATGCAAACATTGCATAGCATACAATCTTCTCTGAGAGCTGCCTGCTATAACCTTCTTGAGATGTGTGTGAAGAGGAGAGATGGAGCCAGCATATGAAATGCTGTTTTTACAACCCTGATAAAATTTGTGCAGTGAACTACCAGAGGCTTCTCTCTCTTCTTCCAGATTCCTATCTGCCCAACTATGGTCCCTTGTCCTCAGTATATGTCAAATACACATAAGCTACTCACTCTTTCAAAATTCTTATCACATGTAGAAAATGCACATATTAAAAAATATATATATAAATAGATGACATGTGAGAAATATACATATTTGTTTTCCCCCACTAGAATGTAAGCTCCATGAGAGCAAGAGCAATCATGACCTGCTTTACCCCCCTTGAACAGATGTTCTTAATAACTATTTTTAAATAGATGCATTGAATGGTATTGTATTCTAACTTCCATGATGAATTTTCAGTTTTCCCTTATTAGAAATTCACAAAATATTTATTCAGTTTTGTCTATCACACAGGTGCTAATCCCCTACTCTTTCTACTGAAATTTTGGTTTTTCTATGTAGGGTCCTTATTTCGAATTGTAAAAGATCATTAATTTTGAATTTGTAAGTGTTTATACTTACTTTAACTGTAGAAATAAATTGAGTTTTAGGGATACATCAACATAGTCTGAAATATCCTGGCTGATGGCTTTGCCGGACAACCACATGCTGACACATCCCTGGCTGAATGCTACAATGTTATGGTCAGTGTACTCTACGTGTACATGTGTGTTTTATGCTGAAAACACCATCCCCTGCCTGGTACTTTCCCTCTATGCTTATTGGAAGTTGAGGGTTGTTGGCTTCTTCCATCAGTCTCTCCTGAACTGATTTCCTTCTCTTACTTCTAGCCACGTGGAATAGTTCTTCAGGGCAGCCTGGCCATCTCTAATCACATACAAGACTGCTTCATTAGAAACTGATTTCTAAATGACTCACTGCCACTGGGATGGCACACAGTCTTTTCGCTAATTTCATACTCCGTAAGGCTCGAGAAGTTAACAAAGAGCTCTTTGTACCCCATTTCTTTTTTCTCTCATCTTTGGTACTTCCCAACTCCTTTCTTGCTGCCAAAAATCTGTTCTCAAAACAAATATTTATCCTCAGTGTTATAGTTTACTTTTTCTTACCTTCTTAAGAAAAAAGTCGTATTTCTAATTGTATTATCAAACATGCCCTCCCCTGTAAGCAAAGAAAGGGTACTTAGAGAAAGTAGAAGAATACAATTCTATCCCCAGGACCTTCTCAACACCCAGAAAATCACACTGTTCTAATTCCATTTACTTCATTTTCCATTGTACCACAAATGATGTCAGAGAAGATTTTTATAAAGTTAATCAAATTAGTTTCATCTTGTTATTACAGTTTTCCTGAATCATTCAATGAAAATATAATTCAGAGGCATACTTACTAAATCAATCTGTGAGGCATGAAGTAGGGTAGTATTTGTACCAATAAACAGTTTCTGCGCAAAATATGAAAACCAACATGCTCTTTCCTGTCCATGCCCATAGCCAGACTATGGTCTAACAGTTTGAGTGGCAGCTCCTATTAGATGCTCACAAGCAGTTTGCATAGACCAAAACAGGCACCAGGGTGAGAGCAATACATCAATGGTCACTCCCATAGATTACACTGGTCTGACATTTGGATTTTTCTCATAGAAGAGCCATCAAAAAGACATGGGCAAAAATGTATCCTTTAGTTTGAGTACATTAATTTACATTAATTGTAAATTTTATTAAATCCTAAAAACAATAAAATTACTTTTAAGACTGAATACCCAAGCAATAACCCAAGATCATAAAACAAATCAACGTGGAAAAGATTTAATTTACACAAACTGAAGAAACAGCCAGCTTGTCAAACATGAATACCTGATGCCTGATCTTAGCTATGGGGATATATTAATGATACCCATTGCTTGTAAATTGTTTGTTTTATACATAGCCAGTTCTTGCACTCAAATTAATAAAAAGCTGCTACTATATGATTTTTTTCGCATCACGTTATCCCTATACCTCACATACTCTTTACATTATCAGTAAGAAAGAAAAAAAAAGAATTGTACTGAAATTGAACAATGCACTGGAATCACATATTGCATTAGGTTTAATTAAGTCATCAGCATTTACTTCAGGGCTACTTATACACCATTTCTTGAGACCAGCTTTGTAGAGAAAATCGTATTTGCTAGTAAAATTATTCTTTTGCTGAAAGAAAATTTTGTTTCAAAAGAGATACACTGGTAAATCAGGGTCATGTAATAAGCTTAGCCACTTGTCTACCCAGCTGCTGTAAAGAAATTTCTTCCCCCATGCTCCCTCCACCTCCCAGAGGAGCCCAAGTCAAGGCTGAATTCCCACCACAGTACAGCCACAGCCACACCCACAGCCATGATAGCAGCAGTCCTCCATGGGGCTGCACACAGTAGGCTGCAAGTCATGTGGTTTCTGCCACCAAATTATAGTAAGCACTAGGAGTCACACAGCAGCAGAGATGCAATTTTAGAGATGTCATTCCAACCACAGTCATGTTAAGCTGCTGGATTCCAGGACGCTTGCAGTGAAATTGGTTGTCCTCTAAATGGTTTCTTCTAAAAATGTAATTGCTTTGTTCTGGGTTCAGAAAGGCATGGGAGGGAGAGCACGATTGCCATCCCCTACTGCTGTCACACACTCCAACTGCAAGTATATGGGCCGCTAAGACAATAGCGTCGTCCTTTTTTATCTCAATGCCAGATAGATTTTCTTTCTTTGGCTTCCAGACAATACTCACTTATAATAATTATCTTCTGAGCTGGCAGTGGTCAGTATCTGAAACTTTATAAAATGTTCCAGTGAAACCCTGTTGAGCTGCTGCTTATGCCTAGCTGCGCAGGTGACTGTCCCCTCACGACTTCAGTGCCACTTCCCTCACACAGAGGCAGTACACATGTGATGTGTAAGCACAGTGGGAAAGGAACAGCCGTGGAGACAGGCATTGCAAAGCATATGTGAAATTCCCCTTTGGTATATTTCATGAAATCTAAGTTGACATTTTAAAGTGAAAGAAAGAGTTTGTAAATAATGTGTAAAAAAAGAGCACTAAGTAGTTACCCACATAAGCTCTATTTGTGGGATATAATTTATTCTAATTCATTATTAACCGTGTGAAATTCATGTACACGTCAATATTTATGTTGAGAGCCCGCTCAACATCTACAGTGCCACATGTAACAATTTTAGTTGGTGTTTCCAATAACTCTGTTCCTCAATCTGCCTGAATATAACCATATTTTCTTCCTTATTCTTTTTTTAATCTTATTAAAGAAATAGAATTTAATTGAATGGCCAGATGTATTGAAAAATATTTTCAATATGATATTGTATGACAATAATTAATTGTAGATGGAAAATATGGGAAGGCTTGAATTCATTTATACACACAGTTTTCACTCAGGCCATTAAAAATGAGTAACGTTTACCTACCTCTACAATCATGGAGCTTCTCTGAGTATATTGACTTAAAGAATTATACAAACCCAGTTTTTTAATGTTTTTTTCTTCTGTTTTCTTACACACGTAATTTTAAACAAGAAAAATGCCTTATAATATCATATTTTTGCCTATCTCAAATTGATATCAGGTACATCTTTTAACTGTCCAAGGTCATGCAGATAGTAATTGAAGGATCCTGGACTAAGCACACCTTTCAGCTATAGTCAGTAACATGTTTTATCTCCAAAGAGTCCTGTATTAGCACTGATTCACTATCCGTTTTTCAAACACTTGAACACCCTTTCCATACATTTGCTATCTTCTGGGTTTTCTGACTGAGCCAGTTGCTGTAACTGATGCTGCAAGCGAAGATGTCTATTCAGTACCCTACAGGACACAGATAAAGAAAGAGAAAGAAAAAGCAACACAGACACAAATGCATTCCTGAGAGCAGAAAGCCACAGTTCTCAGGTGAGGTCATAAAAGCAGGACCCAAATGCCTGGCAGCTGCCACACGCCTCACAACCAACTGTGCAGGCTGCAAAACCGCAGTGCTGGCACAGATACTCGGGGCCCCATGGTCAAGCAGAGCACACCTGATTAGGTAGTGCTCCTAGGGAGAGCTTCAAGAAGCATGGAAGAGAATCCAAATTTTCTATGTCAAATGAGAGACCATGAAATTTAGATGAAAGAGAGAGGCTTATAAACAAGCTGGCAGACCAGCAGGTCTTCTGGGTGCAATGAAGGGATGCCCTAGTAGAAAGCAGGTAGTGATCCATGTGACTAGAAGTCACCAGGAGCCATGTCTTTTCCCTAGATGCCAGCACGGAGGACAGGCCATGCCACAGGCCCAAATATATTAACATCCAAGTTAGAAATGCAGCACTTACAAATTCCAAAAACCAGATATCCTTCCTCAAGCCAATTTTATACTCCAGAACTACTTCTAGGAAGGAGGGGAGAGAAAATTTCTGAACCCACTGGATAAAACAGTAACGAACCTTATTTTCAATCAGTTAAAACAGAGGTACAAAATAAGGTTGTTATTACAGATGAATAAAGTTGTATGAAGTACCTTGTACGGGTAAGAAGTACCCTATGAAATTCTGAAAGGGCTAAAAAGGAAAAAAGTACTTCATTTCTTTTAAAAATAAAAGGGTATTTCCCTGAATTTTAAATGGAAGGCATTCCGTACACCTCAAATATGAAAGATAAAAATGCTTGTTTCTTAAAGGAACAACATATCTTTGAGAGTATTTTATAAAACATAGTAATTCCACATTCCTTAACCTAAATCATAATATCTGGCTGTTTGAGGAAGCATCTAGATTTCTAACTGACTTTCTTCTAGATACCAGTTTTAAGCAGTACCTCATTCCTGACCTCTAAGGTACATGAAACTCTAGTTCAAGCTTTCCATGAAGAAGATCTATGCTCTAGTGCTGGGCTATGAAAGCAGGAAGGAATATTTGCTACCCCAATAACTGCAACATGCCTTCATCAGCCCTCCAAAATAATGCTTAAAAAAACCTATAAGTGGAGATGGAGGTTTGGGGAAATATAACTCTTCCATAGATAATATAGTACAAAATATAACAGTGAAACATAAGTCATGGTTCTTATTTTTTTCCTGCCAGAGTGTAAACTTTATATATACTTTTATCAAGAGAAAACAAAAATTGGAGTCAACCCATGATTGCCATCTTGTGGAGAGACAGAAATCATCCAAGATTTCTGTCCTCAGGTGTTTGAATAAAAATGCCTCCAGAGATTCTACGGTCCTTCTTTCCATGATTTAATAATCTTTGCTGCAAAAAAGCTCTACCTCCCAGCTGACCTAAATCCCCTGGGTTATCTCCTATCACGGCAAAGGACTGCAGCCATTTATTGAGCTGTAATACTTTACATAATCAGTGAACTTATTGAATCATATCTATGACATGACTTTTCCAGAGTAACATCTGACATTGCCACCCAATTCCTATATTCCCGCTCTTAAAACTTGGTCTGTGTTTAGTATTTTTAGTCACTTCTATATGTTTATGTACCTCATGTGCAGTTTGTAAGGCATTTGAATAGTTTAACCCTGTTCTCTTCTGGGAAGACATCTTTATTTTTACTCCTTAGCATTTATTATCTAGAAGCAAGTCAGGGTTGTTTTCCTTGTTTGTTGTCTGTAGTAGCTTTCCACTGCTATTATAACAAGTTATCAAAAAAAAAAAAGCAGCTTACAACAACATAAATGTATCAACTCACACTTCTGTAGATCACACGTCCAGTGGACTTGCTTGGTTTTCTCGCTCTGGGTCTCACAAGAAATCAAGATTTCTTGAAATGAAGATTTTGGCCTGCTGGACTCTGGGAGGAGACTCTAAGAAAGGCCAACAGTGAAAGGTCTAGCCTTTCTCGTGTTTTGTCACTCTTTAAGTGCCCCTATAACCTCATCACTCCTGTTTTCCTCTTTCCCCACATCTCTTGGACAGCAGGTAAAGAATTTTCTGTGCTTCTAAAGGCTCAAGTAATTAAATTGGGTCTACCTGGGTAATCCAGGCCTCCCTAATATAAGATACTTAACCTTAATTACATTGGCAATGTCCTTCCACAGCAGTGTCTAGATTAGTGTTTGATTGAATAAGAGGTGATGAGAATCTTGGGGCAATTCTGCCTACCACCCTGTTAAGAACACCTACAGACTTTAATCCCATGAGGATAATAATTTTTCATATTATATGCAGTGTTGTATCTCTCATATCTAAAAACAGTGTCTGATACCAAGTAGAACTCAACTAATAGTTATTGGATGAATGTAGTCCAGAGCTGCTTAAAATGAAGTGCATTCTGTCAGACGATAAGTAAAATGTATGGAGTATGCATACATGGGCACTTTTTTTCTGAGAAAGAGATCCATACCTACTATGGTAAAATGGTACAGCACACAGTTTTCCTTGGATAATCCTACTTTATGACTCTCCATGAGAATATTCATTAAACCCACTTACCCTCTCAAAAGGTTTTTATGATAAAATTTATGATTATGCTAGATTCTCAAAGGTGTCTGTAGCCCAACAAAAGTTTAAACTCCTCTGATCCCTTTAAGTTTTTATACTGGTCTATATTTTAGCTTACATAAACAGAAGTCTATTTCTTTTTCCTTATAAAATATACATTCTCTCCCTTGAAATCACATTTGAAGGGCTTTTATAATAAGACAAAGGCCAAGAAGTAGACCCTGACCCTTCAATCCTACCAATTAACCATCCCACCAAAACACCATGTGCCTCAAATTATAAACATGAGAAAGGGCAGTGGAGATGAAAACAAATATGTGCTGCTGAGAATTTGTCCACACTGCCGTGATGTGATACCGTGTCCCATCTGTTCAGGAGATAACACAGCAATTCATGCACCCTAACATTTCTTACAAGTATTGGCACTAGAGAGCTCTTGGTCTAAGATATTTATAATAATAAAACCTCAACCACTTTAACTGTGTTCATGCCTTGAATATAGTATGACTGATAAGAAATATGCAGAGTATTTAATAATTATAGTGGAAAGCTGAATATGTGAAAATATATCAGTTGCCCAAAAGTCTTTCTTTTATTGCTATATAGCTGTATATTGGGGCAGATTAACCTGATTAGAAAATCTTATGGGATTTCGTTTATACTTTTTTGTCATGTTTTTATTTGCTTCTTTTAATAAAATTTTGGGTTTTATTGCTATTTCTCACAGAAATTTGATTATGGCTTTACTGCCTGGTCACTAATTCTATCTGCAAATTTAAAAGCAAAGGATGGGCTCTGTTGAGAAAATTGACTATCTGTCTAAATGATTAAGGAGTTAAGGGACTTTGTATAGCTTTATAAATCTGCCTTCCCTCTATCCCAGAAATAAAGTTTCATTTATAAACTGGTTTTTTAACTTCTATTAAATGCAAATAATTTCTAATCAGCCATTCAAAGCAAAGAATATATGTGTATATTATGTTTTAGTGGCAAAAAAAAATTCATCTGCTAAGACTATAAATTCTATTTCAAGTTACATTAACAGAGCAAGATACTGAAGAATTCAAATGACATAAGCATGTCCCTCACCTCAAACACATGAGTCCTACTATACCCCCATTTTCTTCTTCCTCCTGTTGTCCTTTTGACAGTCCTTTTACCATGTGTACTTGTGGACACCCTTTCTCCTTCATGTTTGAGAACAATCCACAATCTGTATTAGGGACCCCAGATGAGCAAGTATTATTCTAAGGACATTCTAAGTGGTCCTAAATACCACTAGTTATAATTAATCTCCTAAGATTGGGAAGATAATCCATTTTTGAGAAGGGAAAAAACTTCATTGTGTGAATCCCAAGATGTAGGAATCTGAATGGGTTAAAACCACACATGGCCAAGACAGCCTTGCAAACCTCGAATATGTTAGTACCAGATCTAGAGATGTCCTTGAATGTGACCCGAAGCAGCTTTAAAACACAAAGAAGTTGACAGAGAATAATTCAGAAGGTTTTCATCTGTGCCTCAATACATCTTCTTCCAAAGCAACTGCTAAAGGAATAATAACATCACAGGCAGAGGTAAAATGCTGTCAGTCTCATAAACTGTGGATGGTGTCTTTGCTCCAAGATGAATTATTGACCAAGTAGCTCATCAAGAAGACATAACCTGATGCATTGGGCCCAACCCAACCTTCTTCTTTCTACTTTTCTCTTCCACACACCTACCTTTTATTTTTCTGAATTGTGATAAAATTCAAAAACCACAAAATTTACCACTTTAACTATTTTTAAGTATACAGTTCACTAGCATCAAGTACCTTTACATCATTGAACTATATCACCATTATCCATCCATAGAAATCTTCTCATCTTGCAAAACTGAAACTTTATATAGTGTTCTTTATTCTGCTTCCCACCATACCTACCTTTCTTAATTAACTCCTTTATTAAATATCTCTCACTGTATCTTAAATTGGGGAAAACTTTGGTGTTTTTTTTTAGGATTTATTTATTTATGCATACAAGCACTGGGGTACAGGCCAGAGTTGGGGGGGGGGGTGAGAGGATTCACCACAGAGAGCAGGGAGCAGAACAGGCAGAGGAGAGGTCTGCTAAGCCATGTGGGTCCCCTCCCTGGCCAGCAGCAGGGATCGAACTCGTGCACCAGTGGCTGCGGTTTGCTTCATAGTGCGTTGCTTAACCCACTGTGCCACCAGGGAGGCCCTAAAATTGGGGAAAACTTTGAAGGATAAGAACATATATCTGGTTGGTACATCTTTCCCATTGAAAATGGTCCTTTAAAATAATCAGTCTGTTGTCATATTAAGTTGGGATCACTTTGTTTGTCAATGGTGAAGCCCCAACTCACATTTCTAGAAAGTAAGAATAGGGGGAACCCTACTATGTTAAGTGTTGCATATAAAATATAAAGGGCAGTAATACACCTGAAGTTAGAAACAAAAGGAATTCAATTATCTTTCAGACAATAACTGTAGGACACTGTATTTTCTAGTTTCTGCTTCTCTCCATGCGGCCGTTGTTTTCCTCTACTGCAATGGATGTTGATGGGTTGACAGTGTTGGGGATAAGAGGGAGGATTCTCTTCCCCAGTGGACATCGGGCTTGTATGGAGACATTTTTGGTTATAACAACAGGGGGATGCTGTAACATTGGAATCTAACAGATAGAGGCCACGGATGCTGTTAAACATTCAACACAGCATAGGAGAGTGCCCACAACAAAGAATGTTCTGATCCCAGTATCAGTAGCCAGGAGAGAAGCCCTCATCTATTCCGTGCCTACTCCTACCATATAATCAGTGACATGAATTCTTCAGTATCCAAACTAATCACTGATCATCTCCTCACCAGAGAAGTAGAATTTTCATCCTACTTTCAATTTTTAAAACTCATTAGGGTGGATTCTAATTATACATATTTGAGTCAATTTTCAATTGACTATGGCTAGTACAGGTTCTATTATGGGTACCATTGTCAGATGGAGAAAATCTCAATCATCTGGGTAGACAATGCAAAAAGTATGTTCCACAAAATAGAACTTTGTTGATGTAACTATACATTTAACTATACATTTTTTTAAAAAAATCTCAGAGTTTTCTCTTTCTATCGTAAATTCTCCAAGGTAGAAAAATCTATAACTGAAGTAGTTATCATTCTTACACACTTATTGTAACTAGCTATAGAGTATAATCATCTAGTTTTAAGCAGATATCATTGCCTAAAACATAAATTAATTCAAGTAATGAGATATGCAAAACAGAAGGGAAAGCATAGATATTTATAAGGTTCACTTGTGAAATTGGCAAAAATAATGAATCTTTATGTCTGCAGTGATAAAGTTAGACTCCTCTCCTCTTAGTATCTCCATCTTCTGTTAGATTGCTTGCAGATCCACTGAAATTAGATGTCAGTGTAAATTATGGTGCAGACCAACTTACTAACCAAGGCTATGAAGGGTAGACGCATAAAAACATGGTGCTATTGAATGTAATTGCTTCTGATCTTAAAATTCTTAAGTGACCAAATTGATACTGATGTGATATTTGCATCAGGTAGTCCTTTTAATTGACACTGACTCTCTTGGAGACATTTTTTTTCTGCGTGATTTTATTTTTTCTTCCTAATTCTTAAATTCCAGAACAGGAAAGTCAGCAACTTATAACTTGGATAAATCAGAGTGAAGAATGACAGTATGTGATTGTAGGTAGAATCAGAATTCTCCAAACTTCTTCCACCATCAAAGCCTCACCCTTTCTGAAGTAAGAAAATGAATCTGTGTAAAAAGCATTTGGAGATGATACTCGCAAAGAAGTTAGCACTTTCTTGAACCTTGCTAAATTAGGAAGAAAGCTCCATTTGCAAACATTTCCATTCTTGTCTATTTCAATAAGGAGAAAGATGAGAAAGCATGACCCACAAGACTCCTGTAGGAAGGAGATGCATGGGTCTGCCTGCTCATTTAAATACCTAACAAGCCACTGGGAAAAAAGAAGACATCCCATTCCAGTGCCCATAACATATGTCAGTAAGTCATAAAAATAAATCATACCGCGGACGGCTTGTGAACATTGCTCAGCCTCCTGCGAGACATTAGCGCTTGTTCTTGAGCCAAAAAAGCAAACAGTCCAACTGTCTATCTAATTGTTCTGCCCCTGCCATGAGAAACCATTTCCAGAAAACAGGAGGATAACTATTTAATTCTTACCCTGCCATAAAGGCAGGGTAATATTCTCTATGTCTAATAATTTATCTTCGAGAACTTCTTTGAATGACAGAAGAGTTCAGTGATATGTTTAAGTTTAACAAAACTATCACTTCTGAAGGAAAGATAAGTAGCTGCCTTTATTCTTTACATGGATCAAATTAATATATATTGCCTAAAGATGAAGGTATCTGAGAATCTAATATTGAGTATCAGGCTGTTCACTGAAAAAATAGTAACTTCCTTCTGCTATAGTGTGCTGAAGTTTGACTAAAACAGCAGAACAATGTGTTTTCAAGTATTTCCAAAAATCTATCTAACTGGCTATTTGGGGAAATATTTGTTTAACTGGCAGGTAGTGTCAAAGGCAGAATATCAGTTCTATGTAAGAAACAGGGAACTTCAAAGCAGTTGTTTTTCTCCGGAGTCTTCCAAATGCTATAGTTCAACTGCAAGGTACTGTGGGCCTGCCTCTGCCCCAAGTATGAGGGCTGCCAGGTCATCGGTCAGTTTTCACATGAGATGATTCAATAGGTTTCTCCAGTCTAATGAGGGATAGAGGCAAGAGGGGCAGAAATGAGGCAATCCTGGGTAGAAATCACTAAAATCATGAAAAAATACATATACTGTTAGGCTCCGGTCCTCATTCATTACTCCTGACATGTGGCACCCAAACCCCCACCTCATTCATTCCCACCGCCAATTATTTCTGGCATTCCTCAGGAAAAGTCCTATGCTTCAAAATGGGACCTCCTGACTACCAAGGGACATCTGACTTTTCCTCCTCCCTTGTTGCTACTCACCTGGGAATGTGTTTAAGGTCTACGTCACCCAGTCTGATGCCTGACATTTCTGGCACAGAAGACACTCCAGCACCTAAATGCCACAGGGCCCACAACTGAATAGAATCTCTGCTGCGCTGCTTTGTCCCAAACCCTGTCTCATCTGTCACTGCCTCACGTAACTTCTGCTGACAATAAGGACTGTGATTCTGTGCACAGGTGATGCTTTGTACAACTTCCACAGGTACCAACAGCATCTCTCACAGATGATAGTGACTCCAATCTTGTTCTGCTAGGCCTGGAAACTGGCTGCTGCTGTGGCCTGCTTTTGCCAGCACAGAGATGGCATCACCACTGTGAGACCGGGCTATGAACATGCTGTCATGTGCTATGCTCCCTGGTGTGCCTGAACACGCAAAACTACTCCAAGTTCAGCCCCCAGGACCAATGAGGTCCTCTCCCTCTCTGTGTGGTGCTGTTTTCTGCCCATACCAAAACATACTTCCTCATGTTTCCAGTATGTTATTTACCAAGACATCGTAAGAGGAGGCATGTGGCTGACAGATTTCATTTTACCTGACCATCAAGTCCTGAGCATTATTTGAAGGGCAAACTTTTAGTTACTGACTCTCCTCTGAGAAACAGGTTTTTCCATGATGGTCCTCTGTCCCCATGAGAAGTTGACTCACGGTTCAAAGTACCATGTCTGAAACCCCATGAGCAATGTAGCTTAGGCTTCACCCATGAGACCTGAAAGCAAATACTCCCTGTTCTACCTTTTTATTGCATTGTTTTTATTGAGATAACAATAGTTTGCAGCATTGTATATAATTGGGGATTATAAAGTCACACCTTTTCAGTTTTATGTTTCAACACCACATCCACCTTCAAAGTACCCATAGTCTTCCATATTCCATATTCTACCCTAATATTGCTCCCTTCTCCCTCCTTCCCCCTCTAGTAGCTTCAGTTTTACAATCAGATTTCTAGGGCTTGTTTTGGTTTAGTCTTTCTGTTCTTTGTTTTGCTTCTCTATATTCCACATTAAATATATATATATATACACACACATATATATATATATATCTTCCCTCATTAGATGTATGTGTGTATATATACATAAATATATTTATCCCCTTATTACTGTATATTGGCAGGAAACATTAAAAAATAGTGAAGGGCTCATTAGCAACCAACTTTTAAAAAGAGAAGAAAAGGGGATTCCCTGGTGACACAAGGGGTTAAGCACTGCACTATGAAGAATCCTCAGCCACTATATCACAATTTCGATTCCCAGCCAGGGAGGTGACCCACATGACATAGCGGACTTCTGCCTTGGCTGCTGCTCCCCTCAGCAGTATACTTCAGTCGATCTGCCTGTTCTGTTCTCACTATCTCTGGTGAATTCTCTCACTGCCTCACCCCCACCTCTGGCTTATCCCCTAGCTCTTGTATGCATAAATAAATATTTAAAATAAAAACAGAAGAAAAGCAATCAATTAAAGAAAATCTGAAGAACAAAGTCTCAATGAAGAAAGAATGAAATGCTGGCCCTTTGAAATTAAGTGTGTCTAAACCCAAGAATATTCTTACAATCTCTCACTCGCTCGCTCACTCTCTCTCACTCGCTCACTCTCTCTCACACACACACACATTCATACAACTTAGCTATTGCTTATACCCAACACCATTTCTAATCATCCTGGGATATTTTTATTTATTTTTCATTCTAGCCATTCTTTTTGGGTGCTCCAATGACAAGAGTCAGTAGACTTCCATTTTCCACCTTCTCCCTTTTCTTACTCAAATAATACCTATCACTTCACTAGTGTCCTTGTAAGATACAGATACCCTATTAAGCTGTTATGAAATAAGATATAAAATATATCAGAGTACCTTGAAAGTCCTAAGATAACGCAACAAATAAATTAAAATTTTAAGCACCAGAGAATTCCACATACAATCACTAAAACTAAGGAAAAGAACTATATTTGGAGTCTTTGTAGGGGTGGAAGGAGGTTGGTGAGAGGCCTGGCAGTGTGAAAATTCTACCTCAAGAATAACAAAAGAAAAAGTGATTATGTTTTAAAGGACCAGATGTAAATAGGATATGTTGTTTGTGTTTGTCTCTTTGGGCTATTTTTTCCCGTGATATATATGCAGAATTAAAGCTTTAAGAGCTTGTGCACACCTCCACTTCCGTTTTCTAAAAATTTCTGCCTCCCTTTTAGTTGTTTAAATCAGGCATGTACTTGGCTACACAGAATGGTTCAAGCACAACCAAAAGGCAGGGCATTCAGTGACCTGAGCTGGGTGCCCCTCTACCTGCAGAATATAATTGTCACCAGAAGGAATTAATATTAAAACCTTAATCTTCCTCCAAAATTCTTTTGGTAAAAGACTATCATTTGTGGGCCTCCCTAGTGGTGCAATTGGTTAAGTACTGCACTATGAAGTATCTGTATCCACTGCAGCACAAATTCAATTCCCAGCCAGGGAGAGACCACACATGGCACAGCAGACCTCTCCTGCCTAGCTCGCTGCTCCCCTCAGTAGTGCATTTTAGCCAATCTGCCTGTTGTGTTCCCCACTATGTCTCTGGTGAACCTCTCACCCCCACACACACCTCTGGCCTATACCCCAATTCTTGTAGGCATAAATAAATAAATGTTTCCCCAAAATGACTATCATTTGTGCAACTGTTGTATCTGATTATCAGGAGCAGACATTTTAGCCTCTCCTGCTTCCAACACAAAGGACTCACCTATTCCTCTGCTTTTGCCTCTTGCTTGAATGATTAGTACTATTTCCATCATCTTCCACTCTTTGCTTCAAACATCCTGCAGCTGTCATTTATCTAAAAGCTGAAAACTAACAAGGAAATGCAGTTCACGCTGGATCTGAGCCTCCTTTGGGATTTTCAGCACCAAAATGGTATTTTTCCCTTTTCTCTTTCTCCCCTCCTTTTTTTTTTAATCTTACCACCTCTGTTTTATTAAATTTTCCAACAGAGCTTAGTGATCACAGTTATAAAACTGATACCAAAAGATAAATAGGCATACAAAGCGGTCCCGGACTCCTGATGGCAAAGAATCCCCAAGTCCGATGCCAATTTAATTCCAATTGGAATGATGATCTGCCCCCACTATGGAAACTGGAACAATCCATGGGGTCAAATCCACTCCCAATTACCAACCAGTGACTACACTAACATTATTCAAAGAGCAATTTACTGTTTGTCACAGACTTTTGCCAAAGGCCACACTAAAAAAGACCAAAAAGGAAAAAAAAAAACCTGGAAGTGTTTGCAGTCTTGTTTATATTCTGGTCTGTCTGGCCATCAGTAATGAATGTGTCGTTGCAGAGGAACCAAGGAATAAGCCTTCAAGAAGAGGAGGAGGGAAGAAAGGAGAATGACAACTAAAGGAGGAAAAATGGCACATTTAACCAGCATGCGTGCCACCGCCTGAAGAAAGAAGAAAGTCACAGAGCTCTACTAAAAAAAGAAAGAAAGAAAGAAAGAAAAAAGAAAAGATACCCTGAGACAGGACTGAAAATGAAACTAAATTATAAGAATCAAATCAATAGTTGAAAAGAACCAACCTGAGATATTTAATTCTTTAAAACCACTTTAAGTTGAAGACTGTATTTTCACTCTCATAAACACATACTGGCATATTTCTCTTTTATTTACAACGGCAAAAAATTTAAATCACTTTCTCAGTATCACATTTAACGCTTTCATAACCTTAGGAAGCAAGAAGATTAATTTCCAGCGAAAATTGACAAACATAAAAATATATTTGTTAGTTCTGTCACAAAATAGGACACAAAGATGGTTTAAAGGATTATCCCATTGATTCTTAACAGAAACTTTTCTATATTTAAGATTTAAAACAGTATTGATATTGAAAGCTGTGCTCTTTCAGGCAGCAAATGTAACCCAAGAGATTCAGTGATGGAGCCAACAGCAGGAAAAGGGCCTAGTCCCCTCTTTGAAGAGATTAATTCTCCTCACATGGAAATAGCTATAGTATCTAAATGTCACTCAATGGTATATAAGCTTCATTGGCCCACAAAAATATCACTTTCCTATGAATGAAAAACAGGATTAAGAGCAAAGAATAAAAGCCATATTTTTAGAAGTTAGAGATAAATTATTTAAAAATATGAGTTGAAAAGCTGAACCAAATATAAAGGTATTCATCTATTCTTTGCTTTAAAAATGTGTATTTTACTATATGCATACTATATTTCATATATTTGCCATTATATTTAAAAATTAATTCAATTTGCATACTTTTAACCTATTAGAATTTAGTGAAAATGAGATACAGAGGTCTCTCTGGTTGTGCAAGGGGTTGGATCTCAGCACTATGAGGCTATCGGCAGCCACTGGAGTACGAGTTCAATCCCCAGCCAGGGAGGTGACCCACCTGGCACAGCAGACCTCTCCTGCCTCACCCACTGTGTATTTCAATCCATCTGCCTGTTCTGCTCCCCACTCTGACTCTGGTGAATCCTCTCACCAGAACACCTCTGACCTGTACCCCAGTTCTTTTATGCATAAATAAATAAATCTTTTAAAAAGAAAATGAGATACTGCTTTGATATAATCTAGTATTTTTGCTGATTTTCCAGTCTATCTACCATACTTTTAGTAAATAGGGTTAGGGCTAACAAATAATCCCAGGACTTCTAGTAAGTAAATTATGAACTAAAGAAGACTTTCAATTCTTTAAAACATTGTTTAATAATGTGATTATAGATCAAAAAGAATAGCAGCATTGCCTAATGAAAGGCAAAGCTTTTAAAGTAAGATCTAGTTAAGTTGTCTGTGCAGTACTCACTGTGTTACATAACAGCTTCTGGTCTCCTTTTTGATTGGTCCCCCTCCCTTTTAAAACTGGAATAATAATCCCTACCTTGTGAAGGGTTTAAGGATTAGAGATAATATGTCAAGTGGGCAGTACAATTTCTGTCACCAAGGAAGATCTTTAAATGATAATAAAGAATAATTCCTATTATCATCATCTTCTATGAATTATGTTCTGTAAAGTAAAGTCGAACTCTGGTTGCTTAACTTATTTGGTTAAATGCAAAATTAACAGAAGGATGTTGCTTTTATTAACTCTTAAAAGAACAAAGTAATGTTTGGAACATTGTCATCACCTCATCATGAATTCAGAACCATTAAAAATAAGCATTTATCAGCACTTCAAACACAGAGGTGTCATCCCTCCAAATCTGTTTAATATAGAAAGCTTCAAATACATCGTGAGATTAGTTAGATTTAATAGGTCTCAAGGTTCAGCCACCAGTTAATAGGGACATACCCTGGACAATAAGCTGACTTCATTAAGTCTAGGGATTGTGAACTATTTAGATATGTCCTCAGAGTTGTATACCTTGTATCACATAGTAGGTGTTCAACAAATATGGTTGAATTAGCTAGGGGCAGGAGTTGAAAATATAGAATATCAGAAGTCTTTACAACACTGATTTAATACTGACCCAATGGTTTCCATTTCTAGTATTTTATGTAGTCAACAATAAAGAAATATTTATGAAATGGAGCAGATATGAGGGAAATGGAATGACCCAGTTGGTTGGTCCTCACCTCGTCAGCGTGATTACAACTGCAGGACAATGCTCAAAAGCAGACACATAAAGAGAAACAATAGGAATAGAATTTAATTATAGAATGAATAAAGGGAGAGCAGAGAGATAAAGAGAGACAGAAACAAAAACAGAGACTGGAAGGTGCACATGGC
This sequence comes from Galemys pyrenaicus, assembly GCA_019455555.1. NCBI lineage: Eukaryota > Metazoa > Chordata > Mammalia > Eulipotyphla > Talpidae > Galemys > Galemys pyrenaicus. The sequence goes on along the minus strand of JAGFMF010011446.1, from coordinate 4,825,247 downwards.
CAGATGCAGTCTTTCCTAATCCAGATAGTGTTCATGATGCAGAGACCAGAGTCAAGCAGGACCCTTATGTCCAAGATGGCAGCTGGCCTACTGAAAGAAGTCGCTTGATCAGAAGTAGAGCGCTGGGAATGGACACACAACAAAGACAGCAGGATCTGGTATGGTGGATCAAAAGTGGAGCATCAGACTCAAAGGGGAAGCCAATACTGTCCACCAAAAGAAGAAATCTCGCCAATCAGAAGTGTGGCACCAAGACCAGAGGTGGTGAAAAGAAGGCTAGGCTGCTCTCCAAAGAAGTGACTGGAACATAGGAACCTGAATACAAACTGATACTCTACCAAGAGAGCGGCTCTCCTGTGTTCTAGTACTTTTAAAGTCTTCAGGGCTGCTCCATTCCTCCTATCATTTCCAAGAGACCAAATTCAGGAAACCAAGGGTTTGACATCCAGAAAGCTCCATCTTCCACCTTCAAGAGTCATTCATTGCCTCAGACGTTGTTAGTCCTAGTTATTGTTTAGGTCATAGGCTGGTGCCAGTATGTCCAGAAAGAGTGGGTCCACCCACTGCACCAATCTGGTGCAGGCCTACCCATGGATGAGCAAGGGTACAGGGGCCACCGGCCTAGGGGTATTCAGCATATGATGACAGAAAGCCTAGCCTTATAGCTGTTCTGACAGTGCTTCCTGGTGCCTTTGCATGTTGTCTGCCTACCTCTGCTCCCAGCCTGTTCATACAAATGATGATTGCATGCATGGTGTCACAGAACACCCTGAGCATGTCATGCATACCCAAGTGGTTATGCAGCAGGACAGAGAAGGCTGCTCCTGAGCAGGAATACGCCCTGGCCAAAGCTGTCCACTTCTCAAGGGTACAAGCTGGAGGCCAGTGGCAGCAGCTGCAGCATGGTCCTGTAATCTGAGGGGCTGACAGTGGAAACCAAAAGCCCCAGGGAAGGACATCCATAGCAAAGTGGTCACTCCTACAACACTTATTGAGTACCTACGTATAAGTAATTGTGACAAACACTGGGGCTATGGAAGCCAACAAGTTAGACAAGGTACTAAATAAGATGATACAAGCAGATAGCACAGTGCCTAGACATAACAAGCTTCCAGTAAATGAGAGAACAGAAGTCACAAAACAGGTATAGAAGGCCCATGCTCACCCCACCCTAGTTTCTTTCTCTTGTGTGTCTCCATGTGTGTCTCTCTGTATTTTTCTAGATAGACAGAAAGGCAGGACATCTAAATTTACATATATATTTGACACACACATATATATAACACACATATATACCTAAAAGCTTTTTATTATCTGATTCTGTAATCCAAAAATTTACAATAAAAAAAATGAACTTTTGCAAGTTATTTTTTACTTTTATTTTTTTCTTCAAACTGTGGGCTATTCATAAAATAGCTTTTCAAATTAATGAAAAAGTATTTTCTGCCATCAAAGAAATCTCCAGCACCTGAAAACTTTCTGTAAATTGGCAGAATTTTTCTCAAGCTGTTAATTCCCACAGAAGTGAGTCTTTGAAGTTGACAAGGTGTTCATGGATAAAGCAATAGCTTGTTTAAAAAAAAAAAACAAAAAACATTTGTTTTTCCTCAAGACCTAGTTAAGTCTGATTTGGAAAGAACAGAGCCTGAGTTTCCAAACCACTGCCAGGCCACTGCAAGATGGACTCTTTCCTACTGAGTGACAGTCAAAGACTCCCCAGGAAGCTGCTGAGAGTTATCGATATGTGCTATAGATCTCTGCCTCTGGTTCATCCTGTCTTAGGTAGTTGAGAATAAGACAAAGCTATCCTGTTGAAAGATCACCAGCCAATACAACGAAAACACACTCCCCTCCCATAAACACGCCTTGGGAAGCAACAAGGAGATCAGCGTGTGAGCTGAAAAGTCAAAAAAAAAAAACTGATTCCAAGACTGCGCATCAGTTCTGTATTGATAATAATATTAGTAGTCACCATTAACCATGGGCTTCCAGGTGCCAGACATTGTACTGAGTGGTTTAAATTCACTCTCCTACTGACTCTGCTGTACTGCTTAGCAGTTTGCCAGGTAAAATATTTCTTCTGTGCTCTTTTTATTTCCTTCCATCTGGAAGGATTTTGTTAGTTGCATTCTTTGGATCTCACATTGTCTCACTTAACCCTGGGAATAGATGCAACATTTGGTTGGTGAATTTAGTAGAAAAAAGTGAGAACTCAAGGCCAGCCCCTGCCCTTTCTGGCTCAGAAACAGAGGGCACGTTGCCTCCTCTCTGCCAAGTCCTACCTCTTGGATGAACCCAAGCCCCTACCCAGGCTAGCAGGGACAGACCTGAGATTTGGTCTTAGGAAGTTCAATTTCTCAGGGAAATAAGTTACATTCTAATATTAGTCATACACATGTTAGCAGACATGTTGGATTCCCCCTCAACTCGTTTCAAAACTTGGTAAAGAAATAATGGTAATTCTTTAGAATATATTCCTCTGAATTTATATAGTCTTCAGTGCCTAAATTTTCTTGCCTATAAAATGAGAGAAATCATAGTATCTATCTCCTTAACTTATCAGGATCATAAGTAACACCTAGAAAGTAAATGAAAGGCATATAGTAAACACAAAAAACATTAGCAACTACCATCACTCGTATTTTTAGTATTTTTTTATTTTTAACTCAATTATCAACCACACCTACTTCCCTTCTGACAGTCTACAGAGTACTGGTAACTCTAAAGTTATTTGACAAATAAGCCCTTTGAGTAACACATTCTCTGATACTCAAAAATAGTTTAAATAGTAATAGTTACAATAATTTTAAAGAATGAAAAATTTTATTACTTAAAAAGTAGCAATAATAAGAATATCTGAATCAGTGTTTACTTGAGATTTACATATAAGAAAATTTATATTCAGTACTTGGCATTGTGTCTAATATATAAGTAGTGAATAAATTATTAGCATTATTACTACTATCATTATTTCATCCTTATTATGAGTGATCGTCATCTTCTACTTACTCACATTCCTGCCTTGCTTATTGTATAACAGTATTTCACTTGACCTGGCTTCTCATAGGTGCCATGCCTTTTTTCCCTATACGTCTATGGCTATTTTCATCTTTAAAATCCTATCAACTTCACTCTCCATTTGTCTAATTTTAATAAAGTATAGCATTGTACTATTTTTCCCAGTAAAGAAATGTACCATGCTTGCTTCAAAGAAGACAGATAATAATGAATCACATATCCTATAGTTTTAGAGACTGGAAGTGCAGCTCACATGCCAACCAGAAGCTTTCTATTAGATTATTGCCACCAACACTAAACATATAATGAGTAAGGAAGGAAAAACATAAGCTGACATCCAATATACAAAAAAGCAAAGTAATTCAGAAAGCCAAGTTTCCTCTCTCATTTCATCAGAACAATTTCTCTGAGGTTCTGACATTTTAAACATTCTCTAGACTGACTTTTAACCCAGCTAAAGGCAGCATTTCATTCTGATAAGTAAAAAGGATGATATTTTCAACTCTCAGTTTGGTTATTATGAGCTAAAGTACATGCCCAAACATACAGAAAATGAAAGCATGTATGCATTTCGCTCTGAAACTGTCAAGCACAGTTTCCATTATTCTGAATATCTGAGACGGTTTGTTTCAATGAAGAGTTATTTTAAATATATGCCTACTAACACAATTAAGAAACTCACATTTTGTGACAGTATAAAAGAAATTACCTCATCATTGTTTAGTAAATTGCATCAGATTGTAACCAAAAGAAGTTCATTTGAAAGAAAGTAAAAAAATTACATCATCTGAAACTTTGAACTTCTATGTGCGACATTTTGAAAAGAGATTGGTTAGTTATGTCACTACTTTCATTTGTTTACCTAGTCCCAGTTATTGCTGTCCCATCCAAAAACACAATAGACATAGCTCTTATAGCATACACAAATACTTTAGTAGAGAGACCCTCTTTGTGGACCACAAGAAAACTGTTTGGAAGTAAGCCAGGAATTTTTCTTTTTCCTAAAATTGATTCTGCCTCTGCCATGGTATGATAAGAACAATTTTCTCCTTTTTTAATTTAAAGATTAAACAATATGCTCTAAATATCTGGATGGGTTTCTGTTTAATATTACAAAATAATTCTAAACTTCATCTAGAAGAATAGTTCCTAAATATTATTAAGAAATTTTGCAATTTGAGTAATTATGGCATTCTTAGCTTAACAGATATTAAATTTATTATAAAGCTACCTAGTTAAAACCATTAGCTATCAGGGCAAAAGGACATAAGATAACATTACATATTATATATTGGCAAAATATATATAAGTCTAAAGAAATGGTAAATTTCAAAGCAAAAATTAGTAATGAGAGGAAAGAATACTGATTTGTTTGAATATATTAAGGGAGAAGTTTAGATTTTGTCTCATAAGTCACCAAAAAATTGCATGTGACTTAAAATTTTAACATTTAAAATCAAGCCAGCAAGTGCCTCCCTGGTGGTGCAGTGGGTTAAGCAACGCACTATGAAGCAAACCGCAGTCACTGCAGCATGAGTTCGATCCCTGCTGCCGGCCAGGGAGGGAACCCACATGGTGTGGCAGACCTCTCCTGCTGTGCCTGCTGCTCCCCTCAGCAGTGTACTTCTGTTGATCTGCCTGTTCTGCTCCCCGCTCTCTGTGGTGAATCCTCTCACCCCCCACACCTTTGGCCTGTACCCCAGTGCTTATATGCATAAATAAATAAATCTTTAAAAAAATAAAATAAAATAAAGCCAGCAAAAAGGAGGAGGAGGAGGAGGAGAAGGAGGAGATCAGTATAAAGATTCCTATGCAATTCTCATTCCTGACTGTGACAGAGTATCCTGTCTTAGACATGCCCTTCTACCCTATATAGTTTAAGACTTGACAAAATATATGAAGGTACTCTTTTTTAGATACTGTACAACCAGTAATACACGATTTGATTCTGGAAGGAAAGGAACATATGGTATCTCGTCTTTCTGCCTAGAAGTGATCATGGAGGTGGAGCAAATGTAGAGCTTTTGGGTGGGGGGGGGTGGTTAGGGGGAGCTGCTGAAGAAGGAGATAATGAGAATTCATGAACTCTAAAAAAAGCTATAATTTTCAATGTACATCGTCAAAAGTATAAGAGCTAGGCAGTAGTCTCCCAAATTTTTGTATGACACTTCTTCAGTGTTCCTCAGCCAAAGTCATGCCCAGGGTGGGATGCTTGAAAGCCTGGGGACTGTGTGGGATGAGAGCTGAATGGATATACCAAATGTTGAACAATTCTGGTAGTTATGGGAAGTCTAGCCCAATCAGAGAGGAGAGACTGCTGAGAAAGTATGAATGCTTGAGACTCCAGAAAATCCCCTCCTTGTGAATAAGAACCATTTAATGAAAAAGGGAAATGTCACAGGACTGACGACAAAACCAAAATAACCCATTCTCACAAAGGAAAATTAAAATCTTCAACATAGAAGGGATATAGCAGTAATTTTACTCCCACACAGAACATAATTAGATATTTCTCAAAGGAAGACTACATAATTTCAGCTTCCTACAATTATCACCAAAAATGTCCAACATTCAATCCAGAATAACCAGATCTATAAAGAAGCAGGAAATGTGATGTTTAATAAAGGAAAACAATTGAAAAAGAAATAGATACCCAAGACTACATAGATGTTAGAATTACCAGCAAAGACTTTAAAATACCTACTGTTACTGTGTCCAAAGACATCAATCTTTGGGGACTTGACTCCAATGGCAAAAATAAACAAATGGAACTATATTAAACTGAAGACAGTAAAACTAACTTCTACACAGTAAAAGAAACCATCTTCAAAAGGAAAGACACTGAATTAGATACCATATTTGAAAATCATATATGTGACATGGAACTATCATCCAAAATATATACAAGAAATCATAAAACTCAACAACAACAAAATCAAGCACCCTCATTAAAAACTGGTCCTAGGACATAAACATATTTCACAAAAGATGTGCAGATGGCAAACAAGCACATGAAAAGATGCTCATCAGCATTTACCATTAGAGAAATGCAAATCAAAACCACAATAAGATAACACCTCACATCTGTTAGAAAATCAAATATCAAAAATGATAATAAACAACAAATTTGGCAAGGATGTGTATAAAAGGGACCCCTTGTACTATGTTGTTGGGAATATAAAATGATGCAGTCATTATGAAAAACAGCATATAGGTTCCTCAAAAAAAATAAGAATAGATATATAATAAGATACAGCTATTTCACTTCTAAACATTTATCTAAAGATAAAAAAACATACAAAATAAATATGAACACTTATGTTTATTGTGGAATTACCTGAATAGCCAAGATATGGAAGCAACCTAAGTGCCTATCAATCAATAAATGGATAAAGGAAATATGGTATATATACACAAAAGAATCTTGCTTAGCTTAGTTATTTTTTAAAATGAAAAAAGATGAAAATTTTTTATATGCATGGACCAACCTTGAGAAAATTATTCTTAGTGAAATAAGTGAGAGGGAGGAAAAATAGCATGTGATTCTTTCACTAATATTCTTTCACTAAAGAAAGAAACCAAAAAAAAAAGAACAAACTTTTAGATTACGACAACAGAATGTTGATTATCATCAGGAAGGAGGATGAGGGGTGGGTGGAACAGGTAGAAGAGGTCAACTAAATAGAAGACTTTTGATAACAATAGTGGCATAGTATACAGAGTTGTTGAAGTATGAAGCTATATACCTGAAATATACATTGTTTTAAACCAGTGTTTATCAATGTAATCTCAATTTAAAAAGAAAACAAAAAGAACATTGCCTCATCACAATGTGTTAAGATCACAATGTGATATTGTATCACTAATACCTTAAAATTTTCTTAGTTACTATTAAATGAATGGTTGAATTAATGACTGAATTTCTTTTTTTATAAGATTTTATTTATTCATGCAAATAAGAGCTAGGGTACAGGCCAGAGGTGGGAGGGTAAGAGGATTCACCAGAGACAGAATGGGGAGCAGAACAGGTGGATCTGCTGAAATACACTGTTGAAGGAAGCACGGGGCAAGGCAGGAGAGGTCTGCTGTCCCATGTGGATCACCTTCCTGGCAGGGGGTTTGAACTCCTGCTGCAGTGGCTGCGGAAGCTCCACAGAGTGGCGGTCAACCCCTTGCGCAACCAGGAGGCCCAATGAGTGAATTTCTGAATAAGAGACTGCATGAATGAGTAAATGAATGAAGAGTTATTACTGGATAAAGTGTTGTTTCATGAGAAAATTTCTCAACTGAACAGGAAACTCTTCTTTGACTAGATATTTCTGGGCTAACATTGAGTGGTAAGTAACTAACTAGCCACAAGTGGGAGCAGGAAACTTTGGTCAGGGAAGAAGATTGGGCAGAGATTTGGAATGAATGATGGCTACAGAGAAATGAATGTGAACAGAGAATAGGCTGTGTGATGATGCCAGCAATAGCGAACTAGAAAGAACAATGTTTGGATGAGAAACATGGCACATACCTTATATGCCATGATAAAGAGTTGAGATTTTTCTATATTTGCAATTTAGAAAGGTTTCTTTAGTAGTAATGTCTAAAAATGAGAGACAAAATTGGAGGCAGGAGGCCAAAAATCACAATGAAGCAGGTGAAAAATAAACATGGCATGACATAAAGGCACTGACTGTATGAAGAGAAGGGAAGAGGGGTCAGAGACAGATTGAGGGAAAATAATAGACTTCCATCACAAGTTAAACACAAAGTTTTTTAAAAGGACAAAAAATATTATAGCTTAGAGACCACAGTAGATCGTCGTGTTACATGAATGCAAGGGAATTATAACAACTGTAACTGAGCATGAACACTGTCCTCCATACTTGAATAACTATTTCAGAAGCAAATATGAGAGGTAGGGGTTTCCTCTTCCTTTTTCATGTGCAGGTTAACTATCATTAATCAATCACAAACCCTTTCTTGATGAGCTTCGCCAATGCTTTACAAACCTTCTTAGCAAAATGCTTCAATAAAAACTATCAATCAGAGTGAACAAGCCTTTTTCCATCATGCTTCCAGAATGCAAATGAAGCCTTTGCATATATAAACTCAATTAATCCTTACCAAAACCATAGTTTATAAGTACTACTGTATTTAATTTACAAATGATGAAACTAATATTTAGTGTTAAGTGCTGAAGCAAGTTATGATCTCAGTTTTCTCAGATTCTAAAGCCAACACACACACACATACACCTACCCTTAAAACTCAGTTGGCACAATCCCAGTCCTACTCATGGATTAAAGCAGCTTTGTCTATAAGAAAAAAATCTTTCCAACATCTATGTACTTCTGGAACACCCAGTAAAATTTCTAGCAGGAGCTTTGACAGCTAAGTCTGAGGTTCAGAAGCAGTGAAGGTTCATTTAGGAATCATACTATGAGGTAGTGGCTGAAATTATAGGTGTTGATCAGATTATGAAGTGTGTGACAGAGTGTGAAGAGGGGTGGGGAAAAGAATGATTGAAGAGGAGGATGTACATAAGACCAATCTAAGTAGAGGGAATTCAAGGACTTATTGGAAGGGCTGGGAAGAGATATACTTTTCTACTGAGTGTAGATCAGAGGTCACCACATAGAGTTCAGGATAAGAGACAAATGCACTAAAAGGAAGATCCAAGCTAATGAAGAGTTCAAGTGCTTCCTCCAGACAAACCACTGAGGTTTCTCAAGTCTATAACCAAAACTTACAAAGCCAATAACTTGTTTTCTTTTCTTTTCCTAAGCCAGGCAGTTTTGGAATTTCTCATACTTATATCTGAAGATCCTGACACTTTCTTTCTCTTTTTTTTTTTAATAATGATTTGTGGTTCTTAATCTGAAACTTCTCTGGCAGTAAGACTTAATTGCCTTGTAGCCCAGAGGGTTTCCCTAACACCCCTCTATTAATTCTTGAGGCACATGATAGCCACGTGCTTCTCTGCTGGAAGTCCTTGTGGCAAATTCAGGGGTTTGACTCTTTAAATGTTTCACAACTTTCAGTTTGCATTCACCAAAGAGAAGTTCTTAATAATTTGAGGAGTATGTGCTTTTTCTAAACCAAGCATCATTATTTTATCTGTTCCCTAATATGGATGTCTCTTTGTACTTTGAATTCTGCTAACAATATGCAGTTAATGAAGAGAAGGTGGACCCCCACTAAATTTGTCATGATGGGCAGATGAAGGCTGAAATACTTTATCTGGAATTCTTGAACTAGTAAATTTGTGACAAGTCCAATCTGTACCAATGAGAGCCTCCACACTTTCTATCAGACTGCAGTCTGTCTGACGGGGGTGGGGTGGGGCGGGGGTGTGTGTGTGTGTGTGTCTCTGAACGACTGATCACAAAATCCTTGCCAAGCATGGCGACTGTTCTCTTTAAAAAGATTAATTGCTAAATGTTGTTCAGGCGGAAATTATCCACTAAGGAGATGCCAAACCAATCCTGACCCTTTCTCATCAAGGAATTAAAAGTACTAAATGTTAAAACATTTGAAAAAGAAACTATCATTTTTTCCCCTAAGTTTTCTACATCATTAGTTAACCCTTCTTCCACGACCTGTCAAGTTGCAAATTCTACACTTTTTACCTCCTGTAATGCCATCTTAAACTGGCTATGCAAGAACTGCTTGGGTACTGCTTTTCTTCCCTGTACAGATCATGCCCATTTAGCTAGAAGGCAATGAAGTGAATACTACATACCCTATGCAACCATGAAGGCCTTGAGGGAAAGGCCCCACACACTCTTTACATATTTTGTTCATGTTGTTAATGACTAAGTCTATTACATCACTGAAGCACTACACATATTTGTAGAGTGGTCATGACATCAGAAGTTACACCTGTGTGCTGTACACATCATCTGTTCAAGAGTTCCAGGCCCCAAAGAAAACCCCCAATACCTTTGTACACATACCTCCTAATGTGTCACAAATATTTGACTGATGCTAATATTTGCATACATAATGCCTATTTCTTGATGTAACTGAATAAATTAGCCATCACAGAAGCAAGAATTGAGGAATTCAAACATCCCCAGGTCTCAGTATCTAAGATGAAACTGTGATGCACCCAGCTTGGAAAGAAGGGAAATGTTTCATGCAAACATGTTTCTCTCTCCAGAAAGGATGCTGTGAAAGTTCAATTTCCCCATCTTGTCAGGCCTGATGATTTCCTTTTGCTCTTATACATTGCTGCCAATATGTGTAAAAGTCTTATATGATATACAGCTTTCCAGGTGTAGTTTAATTAATTTTGTTAAAACCTCAGAATTGTTCAGTCTCATTGGTACTCATTATAATGAAGTCCTACACTCATTGTTAATTTTCAATTCCCCAGGTAGAATTTTTCACTGTTATGAGGTGAATCTAATTCCATGGTTGGCCATTAAACACCTGTGTTAAGTCATGCACTTCTTGCCTCAGCCCTTTGAAACAATTTCTAGGTTAGCAGTGCATTCTGAATATCCTGAATTTTATGTGATATATGGCCTCATGATCTCAGCATCTACTGACCAAACAGGCACATTCTGGCTTTAAGAATGAAGGAAGCCGAGTGATAAGTAATAACGTCAATAGATACCATTCTTTTTGACACAAAACGAAATGCATCCATGCTTTCTAAGACACACAGCTTGAACAAAAAGAAGGTAAAAAGCATTCTAATCTTTCTTCACAATGCCCTTCAGAAACATCAGCGTGTATATGCATATGCTGTTATCTTTTGAAACTAATAAAAATCAGTCACTGAGGAAATGTAGTGACATCCATTAAAGGCAGAGCTGTTGGCAGTCTGTGATGTTCATTGTGAGTAGAGATGTACAGTGAGGAAAAACTTGCCAGGCGGAACCCATGGACTGTATCATCTTCCTCATGATAGCTGGAAAAACAGTTTTTGTACAATGTGACATTTCATAGAACACATTCAAGTTAGTACTCTCGTGAGGGAAAAAAGCCCATAAACCCTAAATTTCCAGCAGAGCATGATTTCGGAAAGGACAGAGAACAGTAAACTACTCTACTGAATGCCGTAACATTTCTTCCAATGTGAAATTATAGTCCGTGTTATTGAAAGAATAAGTCCAAAGAGAGATAAATTTTGATTAAAAAAATAGAAAGGATTTTGTACTTTTCCCAATAAAATGTGAATTTTAAAAAGTGCCATGAATTTGGGGCCTCCTTGGTGGCCTAGGAGTTAAGTCTCAGTGCTATTACCCCAACACCTTGAGTTCAACCCCTGGTTAGGTTGCTAACCCACATATGAAACAGCAGACTTCTCCTGCTCATCCACTACTCCCCTTAGCAGTGTATATCAGTAAATCCACCTGTTCTGCTACCAACTCTGTCTCTGGGGAGTTCTCTCATCCCCCACACCTCACCTGCACCCCAGTTCTTCTACGCATAAATAAATAAATCTGTTTTTAATGTCCTTAGGTTATTAATATTTTTATCTAAATTCCTGATTCTAAGAAAATCAGAGGCAATATTTTAAAAAATATTACTTTTCGTTTTCTGGAAAATTCACTTGATGTAAGAGAAGCCTGGGTCTAATCTACTTGTTTGTATTTCCTGCACTAATGAGCACAAGGATGTGCAGCATGTAATAAACATTACATGCAGATGTGATGATAACTGATGAACAGAAAGACCCAGTTTCATATGTAAACTCTGCCAAGACGTTCTCCATCATTCCACCCTCCTTTTCGCTTCAAAAATTCTATAGCCCAGCCCTCTGGTCATGTTCTAGAACTGTGTCATGGACAAAGATTCAGTCTTCATCTTTGAATCATCATATTGTTTTATGCATATGTATAGATTCAGTAGGTGGGAACAAAATGAAAGCACTGAGTAAACAACCGTAACTCTCACCCATATGTATTTAAATGTAAATTCTGCATTCATAAGTTGATATTCCCAATGACTCTGAAAGATATACTCATAGAAGAAAGATAACTCATAAAAGAAAAGTTAAGCACACATTCCACAAAATAAGTGGGAAATAAAAACAAGTAAAGTACAACTTTGAGAATCTTACTCATAATTTGGCAATCACAAAAATATAAATAACAATAAAAAAGAAAACACTTCTTGGGTTCAGGGAAGTTTTGTGTCTTTGAGTTTGTTTACTTTTATTTTTTTAAAATGTAAATTATAGGTAAGGAATAGGGGAGGAGACATTATAAATTTTCTTAGTGCTAAGGATCTCTAAAGCATTTAAGCCTGCTGTTTGAGAAAAAGAGCTGGAGAAAATAGCAATAGTCAGGAGGACCAAACAAGACAAAATACAAAGGTGCTAGGAAGGGGGGGCCTCCCTGGTGGCACAATGGGTTAAGCAGCGCTCTATGAAGCAGAATGCAGCCACTGCAGCACGAATTTGATCCCTGCCCCCAGCCTTGGGGGTGACCCCCAAGGCACAGCAGACCTTTCCTGCCTCACCCACAGCTCCCCTCTGCAGTGGATTTCAGTAGATCTGCCTGCTCTGCTCCCTACTCTGTCTCTGGTGAATCCTCTCACCCCCCCACAACTCTGGCTTGTACCCCAGCTCTTGTATGCATAAATAAATAAATCTTAAAAAAACAAAACAAAGATTCTAGGAAGGACATCAGCAACAAAGTAATCAGTCAATAAATGTTAAGGATTATTACGAAAGACCATGCTTAGCAAGTCAGGCTTAAATATTTCTGTATGTTTTATTTATTTTAACTTAGAAATTCAAAGTTAAATCCAATATAGAATTATTACATGCTTTATGCTTGAAAATAAAAGAGAGAGGAAATTTAAAAAGCAACTGGCATAAAAGGCATAAAATTTGATTAAAGAAAATAAGAAAGATGTTTGTCATTGTCATTTCCCAGTCTCTCTGCGTTAATTCCCAATAGTTTTAAAGTTGACCCAGATCTTTAACAACCCTCTAACTTTCCCCTGTAGGGTAAATACCAATCTTTTCAACCAGTGCAAAGAATAATATCACTGACCTTACAGATTCTGTAAAAAATTTAATATATGAAAATTTTTGTGGCTATATACTACTGAAACTTCATGTATACATGCACATATACACACAGAAAACATCAATGATTTTGACTAGATGTTGAACTAATTAGTGATTCTGGTATATCCATTGACAAAAATATATCCTGAGAAAAATCACACAAAGATTTATTTATTTATGCATACAAGAGCTGGAGTACAGGCCAGAGTTGGGGAAGTGAGAGGATTCACTAGACAGACTGGGGAGCAGAACAGGCAGACTGACTGAAACACACTGCTGAGGGCAGCAGCGGGCAAGGCAGGAGAGGTCTGCTAAGCCACGTGGGTCCCCTCCCTGGCCAGCAGCAGGGATCGAACTCATGCTGCAATAGCTGTGGTTTGCTTCATAGTGTGTTGCTTAACCCACTGTGCCACCAGAGAGGCCCCTATATGATATTTTTAATTATAGAAACTGCTTTAAATTATAAAAAGTATACAATTCCCTTGTAAGGATTTGCTATCAGAAGTGTTTTTTTGGGTTTTTGTTGTTGTTGTTTTCAAAATTACAATTCCATTTTTTTAAAACTTGCAATGGGCCAAGACACTAAAGAAATATGAAAAAGTTTATACAGATTTAGTGGTGGTCCATGTAATTTTTCTTCTTTAATTTCCTTGATAAGGCAGTTTTGTGATAAACAACAGTGAGCAAATAGAAATGCCCCATATGTTTAAACTTCAAAATGCAAATTCACTTTTTGAAAAATCAGAATTTGTAGCCAAATTTCTCTAAGTCAGATCACTCATCTTTCAAAGCAAACTACTTCTCTAGACAATCTAAAACCAAGCAATTTTGCCACTTTCACTGTCAGCAAATGCTTCTACAGAAATACTGTGAATGTTTGTTAGATCTATTTTTTCTTAAGCTTATGGAACTTTTTAAATGAGAGTATTTCAATTTATAGGTTAGTATTTTATAGGGTTTATGTGTATAAACCACAGCCAGAGATATCACTCATTAGTATTCTAAACTGCTAACTTCTTCCAGCACAAAAGGACACATTTTTTCTGCCACATTAATGAATTTTTAGAGTAGCAATATGGTAACTCCAGGTGGTGTGTTTATCCATAGATAATTACACCCCAAGAGAATGCCTCCACCCCTCAGAGGTGATGATCGCCAGGCCCGTTATGCCTCCTGCTTACGTACATGCTGATGACAGCAACCAGAAACACGGGTAAGGCGTGAGCAGCATACAGAATTTATGTACTTTGTCCATTTGTTAATTATAAAAGCCACTAATACTATTAGCAAGGCTATGTACATTTTACACTGTCATCATAATTACAAAGTTTTAGTATGTGATTTTGCGTTGCACCACCATCGATCAAAGTCCACTTTCTGACATATGTAGCAGAGGCAATATGTTCCACATAGGTTATTTCTGGAATTGTATTACTTACTGCAATAGAGTCCTGTCATGTAGTTCTATTGCACCAACTTTACCTGCCCTGCTGCAACTGCCCGGGCTGTGTCCATGTGAAGACCCTTCAAGCATGCACAAAATGGGGTAAAGAGTAGAGAAGAGAGTATTTTTTAGGAATTACATTTTATTCATCAATATGCACACCTTTAATTTTGGTTTTCTAGATAGTGTTTAAATATAAGATGTCCATCTTCCAAACCTCTTAGTTTATTTAGAACATATACCTGATATACCTGGCTTTCAGAAAACCAAAACAGTCTGTATTTCCTTTCATGATTTACTTAATAACTGAAAAACCTCTGGGCAATATAAAAAAAATTTAATAAAACCTCTGGGCAATATAAAAAAAATTTAAGAGCAATTCAATACCTGTTTCCTATTATTCACCACTCTATAAACGATGCTTTGGGCAGGAGACAGCATGCATGAAAGGAAAAAGCTCTTCCTAAAAAAAAGAAAGGCAGAAAGTTTAAACAATTTATTTCCCACATTTGATTGCACATTGAATTTGCACAAGTATTTCAAGGACAAGTGGGGGTTGAAAATGGATACTGAGAAAATGGTAAAATAAGCTGGCTAGAATTTGACAGAAAAATTAGAATATCCTAAAGTGATGTTAAAGAAATCAATGTGTAGGTTGCACTTGAAGCATAACAAGAAGGAGAGGTTTCTTTAATTACTAGAAGAAAAAAAAAATCAACTATTGCCAAATTTAATTTCTTTCCCAGAATTTAACTAACTGTGTAAGATTTGACATGCTATATCAGTGCATTATAAAAATCAGTCACAATTACTGTCAAATGCACAATGTTCTGCTCTAAAAATCTTTTGAATTAGATCCATTGCAAAATAAAGCAAGGAAACTGACCTAGCATATATTTATATCAAGGGATATATTTCTTGAAATAAACTTTTACCATCAAGCTCCTTACATTGGGAAGTTAGAAACTGAATGTGTAAATTCATTCATTTATAATCAGCTTCAACACATATGGAAATCCCAAAAGTAGCAGAAAAGAAGCAGGGAAAATAGGAATAACCAACAGGTACAATTTCACCTTTGGCAAGATGTTTAAAATTATAATAATGGTTAATATAAATATAATAAAATATTGTCCTTTTAAATGTTTCTTTAATATAGTAATGTTAACATAAGCAATGGTACATATACATAGGTAGGTAGAATGATAGATAGATAGACAGTCAAACTATATTCCCAAGGCAATAGGGCCTGCAGCTTAATTTTAAATAATGAAATGCAGGCCAAGGATTTATGCAAATGCACAAACTGTATATAGGTTTACACAGGGTTTTCTTTTATAATAAAATAAAATTCATCACTGATTTTTGTTCTTTCAAGTCTAACTGAAACTATGTGCTTTTATTACACAGATCCCCAGCCACTATACCTAATTTTTTTATCTTTAGTTTAAAATTTCTAAAGATAACTGCTACTTCCTTGGAGAATGGGTTAAAGGTCTATTCTTGAACTAGAATGTTTTATCTACGAGGAAGAATAGTATGGAAAGATACAATCACGAAAAACACAGAAACTAGAAAAACATAAATAAAAATCATAATACCCATTACTCATATTAATAGAATCACCAACTCATAGATGACTTTCACGACCATTATCAAAGCATCTAAAGAGTTTATAATTCCAGAGAGGAAGCCATGTCTTAAAATATACATCCTGGAGTATGCCTGACAGTACAACCTTTGTGAAATAATAGAAAAAAGAATTACAATCACTTTTTCAGAATGTCATGGTTCAAAAGAAAGATGTGACAGTGGGATAGATTGCTCCTGAGACTTGGCAGGTAACATTAACTTTCTCACATGCATATCAGTTCATCAGAGGACAAAAAGGTATTTCTATCTGAATGTAACTGAAGAGATCTCTGTGAAATGAATGGCTTTAGTTCAATTCCAGTGTTCATCACATCATAAAAATTTGCATTAATTAGGACCTTTATTTTTAGATGGGTCAGAGAAGGAATAATACACACACACACATACTCACACACACACACACACACACATTGAACTATTGCCTTCTATAGAATACAATTCTCAGAACAAAGAGCTACACTCTTAAACATGTTCTTGTGCCATCTTACATTTTACGTCAGTATGCCTAAGTTCATTTTTGGTTTTTAACAGACTAGAATCCCTTCCATATACGCTTGTCCTTAAAGCATCAGCATAATATCACAAATAGTAGATATTTAGCCAAAGAATTTGAATAGTGATGGTGATGGTCACAGTAACCCTTTCAAGAAAACCTTCCCTAACCCACTCAGTTCAAATGATAAGATCCTTCTCTGTGCTCCCCCAATGCCTAGTGATTATGTTACACACTGCTCTTGTTTTAAAAAAATATAAGCTGTTGCGTCTGCCTCTTTATCTAGATTCTTAACTCTTTGAAGACATAAGTGATGTCTTACTATTTCTGGATCTCTAAATCTAGCCCATCCAACTGATGGTTACATCTACACTTCAAAACCACTACTGCTTTCTTCAGAGAACACAGGTAAGGGCTTCTAGTACAGGGAGAAAGAACACACACATACAATTCTGACACAGTCACTGACAAGGTGAGTGCCCTCGTTGCTTGTTTTCATTAAGGATCTGGAAATAAAGGATTATAAAGTGAATATAAACCATACTTTTAATGAAATATACAAATGAGTCCTACAATATGGTTGAAGTTCTTCATTCTCTACCTGATTAGACTATAAAAATTATAGCCTCATGGGGTAAGAATTTCTATTATTTCCTATATAGTGCCCCACTTGTCATGTATCCTGAGTATTAAATGTCTATGCCATAAACACTTCCACACACACATACACCTATATATGTATATATACACATACACATATATAGTTATTCACACACATAGTTTATAGTTTGGAAATTCTGACACAGAAGTATAAAAGGACTTCTCCATGGGTGGGTGACCTCCCCCATTATTGTGCTACTTAACTGGAGGCCATAAAATATGTGGATGGATGAAATTCAAATTTTCTTAACCTACATTTATTTTAGGGGATCTAAGGATGCGCTGAAGTTTATTAAATCTTATCCTTATATGTAGTTCTCCTTTGTTCTGGCTAAAAATTCTGTCTTATCTAATTCCTGATTCATAGCTACTAAGGAAGAATTATGCAAAAAAATTTAAAACCAAGAGAAGGCATTCATTATAAAAAGGACTGATCCTTCATTTCCACAGTTGAACATTTTCTAAGAATTGCTGTCATAAAAGTTTCTCACTTATCCCAAGAGGAATGCATGGCAAGTGTGATAGCTGTGAATCTTGCAGAGGTTCACAGCCCAGTAAAAATAGAAACATAAAAAATGACCCAAACAAGGCAATAAGTAGGTTTTATGTGTTACCAAAAAAATGCCCACTGAAATTACCAAAAGGGGACACCCTTTCTTTTAAAGAATTTTTAAGGACATTTAAAGAGCAAAGTGATATTGGAGCCCAGCTTTTGTGTTGTAAAAGGTTTCTATATGCAGAGATGGGAAGGAGAACCAGGCAGACAAGGGGCTGTCACATGCTAACAATGAAAACTCAACGCAGGGTGAAAGAAATAATCAAAGGAATAAATTGGAAAACTGAAAACATGTTGAAGGGAATTAGTCTGACTGTAGCTTTTATGGGATGCAGTAGAAAATACATTTAAAAATGTAGGTGGTAGATTTGAATATGAAAGAAAATTTTTGGACTGTAATATACAAAATTAGAGAAGTCATGAAAGGTCCTGGGACCAGAAATTGGCATTATCAAAACAACATTTTAGGGAGAATAATCCTCAGCAAATCCTCAGAACACATTATTAAGGAAGGTCTAAAGGAAAAAAAGATCACTTCAAGTTTGGAGTGATACCAATATAAATTATAGACACTCATGCCAGTAAGAGAAAGGATGGAAAAGGAAGCGCTTGTGACCAAAAAATCAACAGGACAGTACTCATGATTGATGAGATTCTCTCCCTAAAGTAGGAATAACAATGAATAGTTACTTCACAGTTCAAGTGTTCAAGAGAGATAACCACGTAAAAACTTAGAACACTCTTTACCACGTAGTTATAGTATATAAGCTTAATTTTTGTTGTTATTGTTGTCATTCAATTCAATATATGAAAAATGAGGAGAAATTAAATCCTACTGAAACCAGAGCAAGTTATCAGATATACTCATAAGGATATTAACAAAAGGTTGTGTGGTGTGTTGACATAGACCTGAAAAAGGAGGATCCTGTACTTCTGAATCAAATGCAATGCTGTAAATCAGTGATACCATATTGAGAAAAATTATAATAAAAATATATATTTAGAGCAAAAAAGAGGGAATTGGAGGCTACAAGATTGGTTACAGAAATATTGGTTTGAGTTGAAAACAGTCATCTGACAAACAAGAGCCAAAAGGTACATGGTAGGTTCTGAGAAAAACCCATCTTACAGAATCATCCCTGTAACAATAACAAGCTATGAGAGTGGTCAGGAATTCTAAAGAGAGCAAGCAGAACATGAAGAGACAATGGAAGTTCAGAATCTTTTAGAGTGCCCAAGTTTAGGGGATAAAAGAAGGAGGGGCCTGCAGACAGGTAGAGCGCTCACTTAGAAAGGAAGGCAAACTAGATAATGCTACTTTCAGAAACCAAAGACGTAGCCTAGATGTCTAAGACCTTTGAGTAGGTGAAAGAATATGAAGAAGTGACTTAATGCACTCTTTATTCAGGATACTGGCAGAGAAGATGCCCCTAGCAAGAAATGGAGGGGAGAGAAAACATCTGAAGGCATGGGAATGATCTAAGGATCAGGAAATGTAAAGCCAAGTTTGATGTGAGATAGAGTTCAGTTCTGTTTGCAAAAGCAAACAGAAAGCCAGACAGATCAATCATTGTAGTAAACCCAAGTGATTAGTCCAAGGTAGACTCCAAGGAGAAACTGGAGGGAAACTGTCACAAAGTAGAAGCTATGATCACTTCAATTGTAGAGTCATGTATTACTTTGAGCACTGCAACCTCAGGGAAGTTCCCTCTCTCTGTGTGTCTCTCATCATGGACAAAATAATAAGACCTACTTCACAGTGTTACGATAAGTAAATGAAATAACACATGCAAAGCACTTAGTTCAATAGTTGGCACACAATAAATGCTTGTAAAATGTTAGCAATTGTTATTAACAATAAATAAAAGATGTCTATTGGTTACACACCATAATTGCAGGTTTTCTTTAGTAGAGACCCAAAGACTTAGAGTCTACAGAGGGAATCAGATTCACTAAGCCTATTCAAAAAAGACCTTGAATATCAGTATGACATGTGGTCATTGTCTTACATGCAATGGAAAGCCACTTAAATTGTTTTTTTTTTTTTCATCTAAAGACATGATTAAAAGATACTTGAATTAATCTGGACTTAGTATCCAGGACAGCTTGGAAAAAAGAATGTCCCTTTAAATTCATTTGCCACTGCTAATTCAAAAAAGGAAGCAATATAGTTGTTTCAGTAGTACAAACTATTGCTCCCATGTATTAAGTTTCCATCGATCATTCCTCTATTGTTAGGTGTCACTGAGATCCATTCCACTGGGCACATGTGGAAGTATTTTTGTCTTCTAATGTTCCCTAACCTATAAAATAGAACCTATAAAATAGAACAGAAATTTAGATTGTCAATTGTACATATGATAAGGATTTTAAATCGCTAAACGATTAAATGAGAGAATGTAGGTCTCACAATTGTCACAGACACGTCTTATTTCTTAACTCCATCATGTTTAAAACCAGTACACTGTGCAAAAAAAGCATTGGAACAAAGTATATGTAAAATATTGTTAGTTTCTAGAAGTGACAAGTATCCTAATCCTACAAGTAAAAACCCAACCTGAGACCCCCCCCCCAACTTTCGTATATGTTTGTGTCTGTGTGTAGGGGGGTTTACCACATGCCAGGAATACTGCAAGCCAGTTTCACATTTGCTAAAAATAATAGCTATTTTTCTGCCATTCAATAATGATGCTCAGAAATAAAGTACAAAGCACAGCAGCTTCAATTAATAAATACAACTACAATATTATTCAATACTACCTAGATTCATTTTTTACCCTGAGGATATTAGGACACATCACAAAGTTGAGCGTTATTCTTCTAACATCTGTCATCAAAACCAAAATCATGTAGTAAGATCACAGTAAATCTGCCGCCCCACAGCAAGAGTCAAACATCCACCCAATGTTACAGCCTTCAGAATATTGAAATAATTGATGGTTAGTCTTCTCGTCTTATCACTAAGGTTTCACTTCAGAGCAATACCACATGATGAGTCTACTGTTTTTATGCTAACATGTGAATACTGTTTTCATAATTTAGTATGCAGCATGCTGGTATGTATCGACATGTTTGTAAGGGATTCCTTGGTATCAAACAGAGGAAAAGGGAAAAACTGACAGCAAGCATTTGTAGGATACGGCCAAATCTCTGCAGGATCCTCTTTTCACTGCATAGTCCCTGTAGCATTTAAAACTTATCCCACTTTTAGAAAGCCATGCATGTATGAAAAGGAAAGTAGAGTTTCAAGCAGAAATTGATGACTTAGTAAAAATGCGTACAATTTCCCCATATAAAAGAGAAATGGAAGACACACCAAGAAAACATTGCTTCTAAGTAAGGTGATTAAAAATTCAAGAACCCCCTTAGAAGTCAAATCTCACAAAACTCATCAAATCTGTTTAAAAGCAGACATATTCAATGAGGAAAATTGCATAGGAGAATTAAGTGGCAGCATTTTGGAAGTGCAATGGTTCTTCCATTTGTCTACATTTAATACAGAAAAACCACTAAAGCTGAGTGGAAACAGGTAGACTTATTTGGCAGATTAGCAAATACCTGAGCTTTTCACAGAAAGGCAATTTGCAAGCATTTCATATGGGAATGCTATCTTTAAAAGAAAAAATCGTGGATTTTTATATTCAAAATTTAAAAGCTGTATAACCAGACCTTCTGTGATTGTGAAGTTGATTTTTTTAATAAGCTATTATTAGACCCTGAAAAAATATACTGATATGTTTGCAGTTGAAGCTAAGAAGAAAGTTTCAAACAAACAAAAGACTAATTTACAATGGAATGAAGATACTCTTCACAGATTTCCGTAAAGAAAGTAGCTCACTTCAAATATGATTTTAGCTATTTAATGAATGACTTGTGAGCTCAGACAATATCATGTCCTGCAACTGTCCTAATGGTTAGTATCAGTCTGCCTGTACTGAAATCCCAGCTTCATCACTACTAGCTGTGCATGATGTTTATCAACCTGAATCTTGATTTCTTCATTTAAAAATAAAGTGATCACAATGTCTACATCACAGACTTGTGATGAGAATGAATTGAGTTAATATGGGGGCATGGGAAGCACAACATAACTATTAACTACATAACTTTGAACATAGTATATCTTCAGTAAAACCCTTATATTTGAAGATCTAGTCACCATTTCTGTTACTTCCTTTATCTAGCTATATTTCTACTATTCCATGTTTATACTTTCTCACAGCTTATCTTCAGGGTCATAACTAGCTCTTATTTTTATAGAACCACACTAGATTATGGTTCATCTTGGAACAAAGGGAGAAAAATATTTTTTATCCTAAAATATCCTATAGAAATGTCTTATAAGAAAGCGTTTTTAGACTCTGAGGTATGTGGGGAAATAATTAACCAAACTGGTATTGGTAAAGAAAACTGTACTTAATAAGCAATTGGAGTTGGAGAGATGGATGGCAGTCCTTTTTCTCAAATGTTCACAGTATAATATATAATGAGTAAGTCAGATTAGTAAGTCATTTCCAAATAGGTCGATACATATTTATGATGTAGGAGAGAACTAAGTAGAACTAAGCCAATTGAAGAATGTGGCAGACAATCTTTGTGGAGTAGCAAGAGAAGACAAGAGTGATGATGTTCAAAGAAGAATGAACTCAGGGGTTAATTAAAGGAGAAATGGAGGGTGACTTTGGAGAACACATAGAGATGTTATCACGTAAAGGCACTAAAGAACTGTGAATTTTCTGAAATGGCTGGAACTTGGGGATCTGAGCATATTAAAACTCAAAACTACCCTAAAGAGTAAAAACAATTAGAAGGGGAAAGGTAGTAAGTATAGGAGAAAAAGGACATTGAGGAACAAGGTTCTTGAATAAAGGAATGGAACTAAGTCCATAGGAAGAAAGGGTATTAGGGATGCCTTTGGATACAGTAAAACTGGGTACATAATTCAACGCAAGGTGATATACAAACTGTTTCTGCCAAATGGTCTCCATCTTCTCTGTGAAGAGGAATTGATAATACAGTCTATGAGAATAGGAGAATGATGACAGGTTGGGTGTTGAGAAGAGAAGTAAAGGCTTAGTGTATCGTGGAAAATGAAAGAGTGAGCAGCTTTTCTACACAAGAAGGATCAGTTAGCAGTATCAAAGTTTGGTGGTCACTGGAAACTATTTTTCTGTACAGTACCTATGATAAAGTGGCGTTTTGTTGATATTCTATAACAAGATGTTTGAACCAGATTAAGTTGTAATTTGATGTTTTCCCGGTTTGGAAATTTTCTAGATAAAAGAGAAGGTTTAAAATGATGATAAAAAATAATCTACACTTATTAAAAATATAAGTAAAACTCAAGAGAAAAAGATGGTTGATAGAAAAAAATGGGATAGATGATAGGAGGAATAGTCAAGGGAAATAAATACCTCTAAACATCTGCCATTTTCTTTCCTCTTTCATTGTAGTAGGATCTCTTTTGTTAAGAGATCTTCCCTCTTAATAAAATTGTGTTGTTAACATTGGATAAAATGTATAAGCAGATATCTACAACTTATTGATCTTGATAATTGAAACTTTATACACACTGAACTGAGGCTATTTTATTTTAAAAATTAGAAATACAATAGAAAAATATAGTCATTTGCTGATCACTTTTCATCTCAACTTTTCTTCATGGTAGAAATGTCCATCACGACTATTAAAAAAGACATTTAAGTAAGGTAGCCATAAATGGGGACTTCGATGAGTGAAGGAAGTTGCTGTTAGTAATTACTCAGCACAATAGACATAAACCCAAACTGCAAGGCATTTAGAAGTGTCACTGAGTGACTTTAAAAATAAAAATATTTTGAGGGCCCTCCCTGGTGGCGCCGTGGGTTAAGCAACGCACTATGAAGTAAACCGCAGCCACTGCAGCACGAGTTCATCCCTGCTGCCGGCCAGGGAGGGGACCCACATGGCACAGCAGACCTCTCCTGCTGTGCCCACTGCTCCCCTCAGCAGTGTGTTTCTGCCAATCTGCCTATTCTGCATCCTGCTCTGTCTGGTGGATTCTCTCACCACCCCCACACCTCTGGCCTGTACCCCAGTGCTTGTATGCATAAATAAAGAAATCTTGAAAAAAAATATTTTGAGGAGCATGGGGAGATGAGGGTGAAAACAAAGGATTGGGAAAAATTAGAAAAGTTAAGGATAAATTCAGCCTACTTAATAAGTTTGTTCACAATCAATTCCATGAGTAATGGTACTTCATAGTGATAATTTTTTAGCAAGCTAATATCGCTTATGAAATAAAATATTTCAGTTATGTGAAAATTAAGTTTCTTAATTAACCTTCAAGGTACAGAATAGGTTGAGCCAGTTTGGATTCTATGTTTGTAGACGAAACAAACAGACTCCAGTTATCTTAAGAAAAGTTTAAAAGGGAAAGAGACTGTCTCTTTGCTTCAAGAAGGAAGAGTATCAGGGCAGCCCCAGAGGCTTCTCTGATAGGAATTCAGAAGAGTTACCATCAGCTGACTAGGTTGCCACCCACCTTCCATCCTTTCTTTCTCAAGCTCAATTCCTTTGTGGGAAAATCTCATTATCCCAATTTTGATTAGTTGTCACCTATGTGGTCAAGAGAGAGGGGTCATGGAGTGAAAGCTAACCAGCGAAATTCTGAGCAAATGAAGCCCTGAGATCCACTACATACAATTTAAAAGTCCTTATTATAAGATTAAATAGAGTAAATGAACTCCCAAGCTACACTGGCCAATACTAGGTCTTTGATTTAACCCCTGGAGCTCCAAACTTGCAAATAGCTACACTGCAGTCAGGACCTCTCTCAAAGATAAGCATTGTATTGAAAAATAATTAATGCAGTTGGAGATTTCTGATGTTAGTAACCCTAGAAGCTAGAATGAGGAAATCTTCATGCATGACATATTAAAATAAGTACTCTGGAAAGCACATTTCCAAATGATCTTTCAGATTGACATACTTCTTTGGGAAAAAGATCAAATTCTTTTTGATGTTAACTGAATGAAATACACCTACTAGATAAATACAAGAAAGAACTGCTAGTGAGAGGAGCCAACAAGATTTGATTCACTAAGAACAAGATTCAACTCACAAGCTATTCACTGCCATAGTTGATATACAAATACCTACTCTATTCCTACAGTCAGTTGGAGAAAACAAACATTTTTTTTTCAACCGAAGTTGGTCCTATACTATAAAGATTTCCATTAACCCATTATTATTATAAAATGATGATGACTGTTCAGTAATTAAAAGTAGCAACTTCAGCACATGAAACCCAACTTCTACTTTATAGTTTGACACATTTGGAACTCAATTATCCATAGCAAGACTTATTATCACCATTTGCATGTTAACAAATTAAGGTAAGATGCCTATACTGTTCATTTCAATGCATTTGCATACACTTTATTCTCACTGACTTTATTTCTCATTTCTTGTAATATGCTTTCTTTTACATGAACAAAAAAAGAAAGGTCCTCTACTATTTTAGTCACTTGGAGACTGTTTGAGAAAGTGAAATAGTTTTAAAATGTGCAATGCCCAGAAGCAGGGTTAAATAAGATTGGGCTTTGTGTTGGGAGATGTTAGTCTTATAACCTGAGGATTTTAGACTCCAGAGAAATACCTAGATCCAATTTCTAGCTGGCTAAAGAGCAACATTAGCATTGACTGTAACATTGGCCGCAAGCCTCTTCCTTGCCTTATGGCTCAAAACTGGATCCTTGGAGGCAACCCAAACTAAAAAGCAAAATAATAATAACAATAAGAAGAAAATAAATGAGAAGAAACCATACAAAATGCTGATTTAACCCTTAAACAACCGAAAACACATCAAAGGCTTGAATAGTTATTTAGATGTGAAGCTTGAATAATTTTTAGAGCCTCCAAATCTCTTGTTGAAAAAGTCTTGTAAGAATAGGTTTTCTTATGTGATTTCTGGTACTCAGTTCATTGTTGTCCTAAAATATCACCAGAGTAGCTATCTTCAAATAAAAGGCTTTTTCTTCTGTCTGATACAATAAGAAACTTGAGAAAACCTACTGGAAAAAAAAAGTGAGGAAATTTTAGAATTCTGATAAGTTAAGGGCAATTTCATGTTTGCAATTTAAACTTGGACAAGTGTATTCTTTATTATCCAAAACAATTTCCTTTTATACACTTTTCTTTCTTCTCTCACTTTTTTCTCTCTTTCCTTCTCCCGTCATCCTTTAAATGAAAGCATCATTGTATAGAAGTTTTCTCAGTTTTTATTTGCTTTTATTATCTGAAATAGTAGAGGACCTTTCTGTAGAATGCTTTGCTGTGGATTTTATACACTGAAGAGTGTAGAAAAAGATATATTTCTTAAAAACACTACAAATCAAGTAAATAAAAGTGTATGGATTCAAACAGAGTGCTTACAAACTGTTCAACAAAGACCTCAAAGAATTGGATTCAATTTCCTGGTTCATGACTTCCCATGTGTGTGACCTTGGACAAGTCAGCATTCCTCCCTATTTCTCAGTATGCTTATTTGTGAAAAGTGACCATCGTAATTTCACAAGCTTTGTTTGTATGAGGGAAGCTTAATTTAAAAATATATCTCTAAATTTTATATAAAATTTGAATGTTATAAGAATGGAAACTATAATTTGATTGTAGTAATTTTAATCAAGACTAGGAAAACATGGTAAGTGGGGCTAGACCAAAGTTAAGGCAGGTGAGAAGTGAAATGATAGGCCTTAATATTCACTATCATCAAATATGCTGAGTGTACAAGTAAGATGCTATTCAGATCCCTCATCAACATCCATGTGCCAGGTAGCATTCGAAATGCTTAATAAAACAGAGATATGGACACAGCCCAGCTCAAAGGTCTTATAGCCAAATGGAAAAGTTCTACATATAACCTTACAGCTACTGTGCACTTCAATGACAGCATTGTGGACACCTACACAGGTCAATAAGAACCACAAAGAGCGGGGCCTCCCTGGTGGGTCAGTGATTTAAGCAGCGCACTATGAAGCAGACTGTAGCCACTGCAGCATGAGTTCGATCCCTGCCGCTGGCCAGGAAGGGACCCACATGGCACAGCAGACCTCTCCTGCCTCACCCGCTGCTGCCCTCAGCAGTGTGTTTCAGTCAGTCTGCCTGTTCTGCTCCCCGCTATTGTCTGGTGAATCCTCTCACCTCCCGCGATTCTGGACTGTACTCTCAGCTCTTGTATGCATAAATAAATAAATCTTTAAAAAAAAAAAAAAACCACAAAGAGCATCCTAAAATCCAGTCTGGGGAAGGGTAGTATGATCATGAAGGCTCTCCAGAAGAGACACAACCTAGCTTACACGAAAGAAGGGTGGGCAGAGAGGTCAAGCAAAATCCAAGAGCATGAGAGTGCAGGGCATAACCACACATCTGCACATTTCCATTGCTAGAAAACAAAAAGAAAAAAAAAAAAGAATGTGAAAAGCTAGGAGGCAGGTTTAGAAAAGCTAGCAGGAGTCAAGTCAGAAAAGGCACTTTATGTCATATTAAGAATTGAAGAATTTATTCTTGGCAGCACTAAGTAGTTGTTAAAGGAGGGAGAAGAGGGGCACATCCAGACTTACTTTGTTGAAAGATTGGCAACACTGTGGAATATTAGAAGAAAATATGCTGAATAGGAACTAATGCAACGATAAGAGAAAATGACATGAGAAACTGATTCTGGAAATGTGATGTTTGGGATGGAAAGAATGAGAAATTTGAGAGGTATTTATGAATAAGAGCATCCAGATTTGACAAGAGACTTAACACAGGAGAAAGGCAAGATGGAAGATTGAAGAGTGATTACAAGAAAGCTTTTTTTTTTTAAATTGAATTTATAGGTGGGAGTAATTACCATGGGGAAAAAAATGCATGGTGAAAAATAGGATTGTTAGAGGGAAGGATGGTTGTGTTGGGAACCCTGGTGATGAGAGGCATGAAATGACAAGGTTCAGTTTGGACCACCTTCAATTTGTGGTAGACATCTGAGCAAAAAATGTGTATACCGAAAGTTTGAACTCGTAACGAATAGCGGGTTACAGAAACAGATTCCAAAGTTATAACAATAAAAATGGCAGAAGAAATTATGGTAACAGAGAGAGTAGCACAGTAGAGTGACAAGGGAAAATCATTAGGAACATTAGGTATAGTAAATCAGATAAAGTAGAAGTATAAAGATGAATATTGGTAACAAGACAAAATCTGAGACTATCTAAAGCTCATACACTTATTGTATATTGCATTCTTGTCAGTGCAATGAAAATTTATATGAACAGATTTTAACTGAATTATAGAGACCTCAATAAAATTATACTACCAGCAGCCAAAAAAAAGTCCAAACCCTACCATGATGTACAAAAGAATACTAGAATAAGGATTTTAGACACCTACAAATTACAACAATGTCTGCGTCTAATTTAATCTTGAACTAGTTTCTTAGACTCCCTGAATTTTACTCTTTCATTATTCAAATATAAGGAAATTCAAAGAGAACATCTAAGCTTGCTTTCCAGTGCAACAATCTTTGATTTTACAGTATTATTACCTACTTCGATAGAAAACTGAAAAAAAAAATTGTAACATCAGCTATGTAGTCGTATACAGTGTTTCATTCATCATTCTTTTAGTAAATATTTATTGAGCACCTGTTACGTGATAGGCACTCTGGAAAGTGCAAAGGACAGAACAACGAACAAAGTAACCGAAGTTCTTGCTGTCAAAAACTGACTGGGAGGAGATATAATAAAACGTTCTTATAATCTCACATTTGAACATAATTTTGAACTAATAAATAAGAAAATAAAACATGCTTTTGTGGAAGAACATTCCAGGCGAAGACAAAGTCCCTGCTACAGAGCATGCTTGGCATCCTCAAACAGTCACAAGATACGAAGCTTTTGGGTAGATGGAAAGCATAAAAGGCTGGAGAGGTTGAACAAGCAGTAGGAAGCTAGGCGTTCCCTTGGAGATGACAATAGGCATTTAAATATTTAGGTACAAACTAGAAATATACATAGGATCTGTTATGGATTAAATGTTGGTGTGAACCCAAAAATTCATGCATTGAAACTCTAACCCCCAATATGAAGATATTAGGAGGTAATCCCTTTGGGAGTTAACCAAGATTAGATGAGGTCACTAGGTTGGTGCTGCTAGTGTATTCCTTGGTGAGACTAGTATATTTAGAAGAAGAGCAAAAGAGATCAGAGAGATCTGATTCTCTCTATGAGAGAACAGGCAAATTAACCAAAACACACTGCTGAGGGGAGCAGCAGGTAGACAAGGCAGGAGAGGGCTGCAGCGCCATGTGGATCCCCTCCCTGGCCGGGGCCAGAGATTGAACTCATGCTGCAGTGGCTGTGGTCTGCTTCAAAGTATATTGCTTAACACATTGCGCCACCAGGGAGACCCAACATCACATTATTTTAATTCATAAGTAACTGAGAGACTGGCTTGGTCATGGTAATGACCTGTAGCAAAGGCTGTGGTTCCAATTCAAACTACAAAGATTGCCAACTGAGGGAATTTCTCTCACTCTCTCTCTCAGTTCAGGACAAATGCTTCCATCTGATATCCCTTCAGCCAGATGAGGGAGAAGAAAATCAGGGCTACCATCACCTATTTGTAGTACGTACTGTTTAGGTACAGAAAAATAAGTGAAGTACCTTTTTCTGTGGTTCCTCTTTCAATTCTGCTCAGGTTCTAGCAAACCCTCCACTGAGGTGGTCAGTGCCCACATCTCAGATCCTTGCTTGCTATACTCAGAGTGGCTGAGATTGTGATTGCCCCATCGCTCTGGGTTTTGATTTCCTCACTTTGAGTCTGTGAATTTCTCTGTTGAAATCTTAATGCCATTGGTTTTCTTCTAAATAAGCACAAATATTATGTTTTATTAACCTATAATTTTACAAAAACCAGAATATTTGTTTCCCACTATATCTTATTGACATTGGTTGATGGTCACTTTTTTTTTCAATGCCCTAATACTCTTAGATGTGTTTTTATGGAAAGCTTATTGTTTTTTCCTCAGATATTGAAGACTATTTCTAAAATATAATTGAAACATAGGAGTAACAACTTAAACGCTTTATTTACCAACAGATGTGTTTTATTATATACCATCAAGATCCCTTCAAAAGTAACAGCCAACATGTGTGTGAAAAATAAAGATTTTCCTGCAAAAACTAAGGATGGAATTTCCAGGCCAAAAGATCAGCATCTCCTGATTCAGTAGAACCCAAATAAAGCAAATCCACATAAAAAAACACCATTTTCCTCACAGTAAGAAAGGAGGACTCAAGCTCCAGCTCCAGAGAAGAAAGGGTGTTTTCTGAATGACCCAATCCATTTATGATGATTCCATTTTTGCTGCCTGTTGCCAGTGATTGACTAAGAATGGACATGCAATGCAATTCTAGCCAATGACATGAGGCGGTTTTGAAGGGGGAGTGGTAAAGGTTTTCTTACATATACTGAAAACTCTGCTTCTCTTCCTCTGCTGGACATTGTCATTTTTCTTATTTTCATGAAACTATCACAGCTATCTTGCAAACAGAAGGGGCATTAGCCAAAAAAAAAAAGTCACTATGCTGAGGACAGAGTGAAAATTTGGCAAAAACATGAGCTCCAAATAATGTTGTCATTGAGTGTCGAAGTCAACCAAACCTAAAGCTGCACTCTTATAACTTCTTTTTCTGTGTTCCATTAAATCTAATTTTCAGAAAGGAAAGGAGGAAAGAAGGAAAAGAGAGGCAGATAAGGAGGGAGAGAAAATAACTAAAATAATGTGGAATTTTAAAACTTAAAAAACACTTATAAGTGACAGCTTAGGAATCATCTAGTACAATTTCTCATTTGTGAAATCTTCTTTCTCAAATTACAGTCACAAGAATGCTATGAAAAACACTACTTTAAATCTCTTCCTTGTTAGCTAAGACTGTCCAAGATAAGCACTCTCTCAAGCTCTCAATGCTAGCTGTGGATGGGTCAAGTCCCCTACTTGAGGACCTCAATCTACGTCAAATGCTCAACCTGTCGCTGTAGTTATTTTTATTTCTGTGAATAAAGAGTATGCCATTTCCCCCAACAACCTCAATGGCATGTTTAGATAGGCCAGTGACATCATATTTGTGACATGTGTGATATTTTGAATTCTAAGAAGTGTTTTTTACACCACAAATACAAGTTATTAATGTTAAAAACGATCATAATCCTTTGGAGTAAAAAAAAATGGTGTTATGTAAAAATCAATTTCTAGTTCATTAGTTAAATGCAATATAACTATAACTGACATGACATGAAAGTTATGAAAGATCATGTCTTTTCTCTTTAAACTATCCCTTTAAAAGTAAGTAATGATGGGTCATGACTAATACTGATATCCTGAAATGTATAATAATCTGTATTTAGTCAATTTCCAACAAGATAATAGCAAACACTACATCTATTTATTTTCCTTGCTAAGGTCATGTCAATTATCCTTTAAAAAGCAGTTTCAAGGGCCTCCTTGATGGCACAGGGGTTAAAGTCTCAGCTAAAGCTATTACCAGCCACAGCAGCATGAGTTCAATCCCCTGCCAGGGAAGTGACCCACATGGCACAGAAAACCTCTCCTCTCCTGTCTCGCCTGCTGCTCCCCTCAGTAGTGTATTTCAGTAAATCCACCTATTCTTTTCCCCGCTCTGTCTCTGGTGAATCCTCTCACCCCCCCCCATACCTCTTGCTTGCACCCTAGTTTTTCTATGCATAAATAAATAACTTTAAGTGTAAAAAAGCAATGCCAGGCATATTTTTAAAGACCTTGAATGCAGAATAAATTTTCTTCACTCTTTTAAAATCATTTTAATTCCCTCCTACATTTTGCCACAAACACCAGTATCTAATGAGCAGATTTCCTGCTTCATTATTTTTCATACTATCTGTTCTCAGTTAGATAATATTTAGAGTACAGAATATAGTAAGTACATAGTAACGTACACATAGGTGCACATGCATGCCTATAAACAATCATGTACACAAACACACACACACCAGTCTCCCAACCAATTAATTTTCTCCTTTTCCAGCTACAGAGCTGTAAACTAACTGACCGCATCCTTTGAGAAAAAAGAGGAAAAGGAGAGCTAAAATCCTTACAATTAGTTCTGCTTTCATAATTACCTCCAAGCTCTCAGTCAAATTTTGCATCTAATGGCAAATACCTTTGGTTCAACCACTCCATATTTTTAAAACTTGTTGAGATGTCCATTGTACATTTTCACAATTAAAATTTTAAACTAATATGTGTATACTTGAAATAACATTCATTTTCAATGTTAAGTACAAGCCCTTATAGTTATTTATTTAAACAGATATTTAAACAGGCCTTTAATTTGTTACTCAAATCTCCAATATGCTCTGTGTCTTCAAATCTTCTAACTATTCTGTATCAGAGAGAAACACATCACCCCCTTTCTACAATATGTTTGTAGGTTTGTCAGTTTCTCTTGCTTGATCTTCTTTATGTCTTTGATCCTTTGTGGTTAGGAGCTTTGAACTGGGAAGATTTAAAAGTGAATTAGGAGTTCATAGACCAGTGAGAGAGATAGATGGGTTATACTTGTAAACAATAAAACCCAAGGTCTAACACAAGTGCCAAAAGAGAAAGAAACAGTGTTTTAAGTTTGATGAGAACAGCTTCCATTTTTTTTCTTAATTATCTCTATCTAATTGCTAAATACTTCTGAAGACTGTGAACCCTCTTCTTATAAATCTGTGAAATGTTTATAGAGGAAGTTGTAGAGCAAGGACCTTTGCCTCTATTTGTCTTTCTTCCCCTCCTTTCCTTACTAACTCTGTCTCTTCCTGTACCTCCCTATTCTTCCCCTTCAGGCCAACTTATCTTTTTCTTTACTGTCCAGTCTAGCTTTTCCTTTGCCATTTCCATTTTTCTTCTCTTTTTGTCTTCATTAACCCATCATAATATGGAACTCTAGGATTCCTGCTTGTTTTACTTATTAAATAATGCTTACGTTTATGCTGCTAAAATCGTATTCATTCATCAAATATGCAATTGTTTCTTGGAATCTTGAGAACTGGTTACAGGACCCCCATGATTAGCAAAGTTCTCGGATGCTGAAGTTCTTTTATAAAACAGTGCAATATTCACATATAACCTACATACAACCTATTACATACTTCAAATCATCTCCAGATTACTTATAATAACCTAATATAATGTAGACTTTCTGTGAACTGTTGTGATCTTGTATTATTTGGGGAATAATGACCAGAAGCAAAGCCTCTATATATTCAGTACAGATACAACTGAGTAGATCTAACTACAAAATGTGTATTTTTAATCCATGAATTTGGAACTTGAGGATATAAAAGCTGTGAAATGAGGACCAAATACATATACATTTTTTTTGCAGAAAAATGTCATATTTTTCTCTTTACATTTTAGGATAATCATTACAATTTTTGTTTGTTACATTTTTATGTCTATATTCATTCTTCATTACCTTTTGGTTCTGTAAACTAATGTTTTTTGTTGCCTTCCTTTTACAATCCCATATTCCTATTCCACACATTTTAAAGCGCAAGGGAATTTACAATATTATCTCCTTTTACTAAACGACTCTGTGAAATAAGTATGGTTTTATTTTGAGCTTTGAGATTATACAGCAATTATAGAATAGTTAAAGAAAAATATGAATGACTGATTTTTTTCCAAAAAATTTTTTTAAAAATGCTCTTTTAAACTAAATGGAAGATTGAATCTAGAAAGGAATCTTGTCTAACTGATGCAAGACCAAGCTGTTAAAATGTGATGCTTAAATATCACAGAGCCACAATCTGAAAGGTTATCACTAAAATATAAACTAGCATATTAAATTCAAATAGTATGTGCATATCAAACTTGCTTTATCTTTGTAGTAGTATGGCTATGACAGATGCTTTGTTGAAGTCATAAATAACTTTGGCATTCATAGCTTTATCAAAGTGTAATGATGATATAGAGAAACGAATATACCTGCCTCTAGAATGTTCATACTGTTCTTACAATTTTCAAATTATTTTGAGCATACCAGCACATTCACACACATACACACTGTCACCTTTTCCCACTATCAAGAGATTACATGAAAAGATTAGAGTTGGACATCATAGCAAAGCCTGCCAGGCTGCTTGAGGGGTAGTTTGTGTTGCATTTTGTGCAATTTTCTGTCAAGGTGATTTCTATGGTAACCCCTATTTGCATTCTTTAAAATGATGGCAAAATCTGACATTTACCATTAAATATTGATAGTAGTGTTTCATTCACCCTTACGCCCACTTGGGAATTCCTCATTTTATCTACTGTCTAAGACCATTTTCCTGTGGTATCAAGGCATCAAGCTTTTTACTGTTGAAATGTTAATTAGATTTTTATAGTTCTGCTCTTCATCTCAATTGCTACAAACATATTTATTTACAGTTCCATAATGTTCTCATTAATATGCTATGGAAATCTGCCATAGTGCACAGAAGTTGGCTTAATAATAAGCTGCAGAAATATATCCTTAAAGACATCTGTGAAACATCTGTAGAATTGTAATGATGCAAAATAACTTTCCAGCAAATGAGATAATAAGCAGATGATACTTAAGGTCAGCATTTTTTATGACAAGAACCTATCTGCTAGTATAACTATTTCATGCATTTAATAGCACCAGTGCCACTACCTACTAATAGCTATTTGCTAAATTCCATGCTCATTAGAAGTGATACACATATAGTCTAGAATAACCTAATGTCTAAAGTAATAGAAACAATCATAATATTTATTCATAGCCATTTTTCTCTAAGACATGCCGTGGAACTCTACCCATATTTCACTCATCCCCAAGCTATTCACTTAAACATTTATTTCTCATTTCCCAGAAAGCATAAAAGGCTAAAGGGCTTGCTTCTATTCTTTTAACAGATAGGAAATGACAATGAAATTTTAAATTACATCAGAACAGATAGCCAACCAAATACAATCTGTTGTTCTAAAAGTTTCTAGTGGAAATAGCCTTGAGTTTGAAGTGAGAAGATTATTTCCACTACCTTGGGCAAGTCACTTAATTTATCAGAATCTCACTACTTTTTTATTTGGAAAAGGGGATAAAAGTAACCAAGTCAATGTGTTTGGTAAGGAATAAAGATTATTTTATTCACCTAATTTTCCCAAAGCTTAGAAAATATCAGAGCAGACAAGATTAAACAACACCTGGCTGATGAATAATAGGTGGATAGAAATACATAGTGCTCAGCAAACTCTTAAAGTACAACATATTGAGGTTACTGCTTTACTTGAGTGTTCATTTGCAGAAAAACTCCCAAGATAGAGATGGAAAAAATGTACTATTCTCCTATTCCTAAGTATCAAACTATCCCAAATCGTGTATATTAAATGTATTATCTCACAATTATATAGAAGTACAACCAGGTCCCACTAGGCTAAATGAAGGTTAACCCTAGATTACATTCCTTTCTGGAAATGCCAGCTTCTAGAGGTCAGTCAAATTTCCTAGCTTATGGTCCCCTTTCTCATCTTAAAAATCATCAGTGTTTTACCTTCCCGGATAAAACTTTTAACAAAACAGGATTACCTCAAAGTAATAAAGACCATATATAAAAAGCCCATAACAGAGGCAATACTCAAAGATAAAAAACTGAAAATTTTCTTCTAAGATCAGAAACAAGGTCAAGATACCCGCTTCTACCACTTCTATTCAACTTAGGCCGTGAGTCCTAACAGGGCACTTCAGCAAGAGAAAAGGAATAAAAAGCATCAAAATTGAAAAGGAAGAGGTAAACATATTTCTGTTCACAGATGGCATGAAGTTTCCACACATGAAAAAAAGTTGTAAAAAAAAAAAAACAAATTCAGCAAAGTTGCAAGATATGAAATGAACACATAACAGTTGCATACACACTAACAACAATTCAAAAAGAAAATTAAGAAAACAGACTCATTTACAATATCATCAAAAGAATAAAATACATAGAAATAAACTTAATCAAAGAGGTGAAAACCCTGTAAATGGAAAAATGCAAAACATCACTGGGGAAAAAAAACAAATAAGACACAAACAAATGGAAAGACATCCTTATTCAAGGATTGGAAAGTTTAATATTTAAATGTCCATGCTACCCAGAGCAATCCACAGATTTAATGTAATCTATCAAATTTGTTGCAGAAATAGAAAACTTTTTACTAAAATTCAATTCTGAAGTTTTGAAGGACCCTAAATAGCCAAAACAATTTGAGAAAGAACAAAGTTGGTTGTCTCACACTTCTTTATTTCAAAACCTATTAAGAAACTACTGCCTTAGTCTATTGAGGGTGCTATAACAAAATACCAGAGATTGGATAGTTTAAACAACCAAAATTTATATTGTACAGTTTCTTGAGGGAAGTCTCAGATCCAGATGCCAACAACTCAATTCCTGGTGAGAGCTCTCCTTGTGGCATGCCATCTCCCTACGTGTATGTATCTCCCTACTTGCTCATGTGACCTCTTCCTTGTACACATGGAAGAGAAAGTTATTGGTTCTAACACTGGGAGGCTCCTGGATGAAATATGACCCTAGCCCCAGGAAGTCAAGGACAGTCCAAAAAGTGATGCAGATTTACTTAAGATTAGTAGGTGATCTCAACAACTGTTAGAGAAGGCAATCTAAGCTTGATGACTTGAGATTTGCACTGGTTACTATCAGAGGTTTCTCATTCCTCTCCCCTTGAAATGTACATTCCAAAAGCTGTGCCATGGATACAGTCATGTGAAAATATGTAAGGTGTTGAGACTATATGGACTGCATAAAAGAATGAGTTATATAAAGAACAACTCAAGAAAAATTTTTAAAAATATAATTTAAAAATGTGCAAAACAATTTAAATAGATATTTCTCTAAGGAAGATGTACAAGAGACTAACAAGTACATAAAATGTTTGTTAATCATCAGGAAAATGCAAATCAAAACTATTATGATATATTGCCTCAAAATAGATTGATCAATCTCAGAAAAAAAAATAACAAGTGTTAGCAAAGATTTGGAAAAACTGGGACATTTGTGTACTGTTAATGGGAATATAAAATTGTGCCACCACTGTTTTATTTTTTTTTTATTAGTTATATTTGACATTATTTGTAGTCCCCAGGGAGTACCCACCACCATTTCACCCATGCACCATCACCTCAGTCCCTTGTGCACCCTCTGGCCTCTTCCCCGTCTTTGCCCTCCCCCTTCCCCTCCCCCCCCATGGTCCCTTTGGTTTATCCCGGCTTTTTGGTCTTATTAAGTTTTTTGTTGTTGTTGTTGTTGTTTACTTTTGGTTATAATTGCTCAAATCCTTGAGCTTATTCTTTATTGTTGTTGTTGTTCTTTCATATTCCTCCTAATAGTGAAGCCATCCGATATTTTTCTCTTGCCTTCTGACTTGTTT
>JAGFMF010011446.1:4706743-4787046 GCA_019455555.1 Galemys pyrenaicus | reverse complement strand
GCTATCTTTGTCCCATTGCAGATTCTTTGCTCCTTTGTCAAAGATCAGTTGTCCATAGTTGGCCACCACTGTTTTAAACTGTATAGAGATTCTTCAAACAAGTAATAATAAAATTACCTCATGATCCAGCCATCTTTCTTTGAGAAATACATCTGACAAAAAATATTAACACTCTCTTATTCATAGCAGCATTAATCACAAAAACCAAGACATAGCATCCAAAATGTCATCCATGAAAGAATAAAGAAAACATGGAATATACATGCAATGGAATATTATTCAACATTTACAAAGAAGAAAATCCTATCAGATGATGCTGCAATATGAATGAAACTTGAGGACATTATGTTAAGTGAAATAAACCAGTCACAAAAAGATAACTATTGTATGTTCCACTTATATGGAATGTAAAGTAGTAAAACTTCTAAAATCTAATTTAGAAAAATTAAAAAATAGAAATTAGAATGTTATCAGGTGAAAGAGAAAAGGAGGAAATATTCAGGAGCAATAGAGTTTTAATTTTGTAAGATGAAAAGTTATGTAACAGACATTAATACAATAGTATTATACACTAAAAAGTGAGGAAGATGGTACATTTTATATGATTTTTAAAACTATGAAAAAGAAAAAAATCTGTTGCACCTCTTCAATTTTTCTTATTTAGGTTCATCTGATTCTGACTTTCTGCTCCTTCTTCACTTTCAGGTCATTTGTGATTTCACTGGTACTATCCAGATAATTAGAATAATTTCTTTGTTTTTCATTCCAAGTTTCAGATAATTACTAATTAATAGAAACCTCAACAAAATATACCAACATGATTTCATACATTTAGACAGGAAAATTGTTCTGATGGTTTCTAGAAGAACTTCTTTTTAAAGCAATCTTATAATGAAATATTTCATTTCCCAGTCTGGACCTTCTTCCCTCAGTTTGCTGCAATCTACATACTCTGAGCAGAATTTGCACTAATCATCTGGGCTTGATTTACAAGTTTCTGGTAATTCTTTTTGTCCCAACTGCCATCTGGATTGAACAAGTTCAGATACAAATATACAGTGCTGTTCCAGTAACTTTGGCTCCAATAAGTGCAAAGAGGAGGATCAGGCTAAGATGCTTCTTGGCCTGACTGAGGACCTTGGGCCAAGAAGGTGAGCTGAACAAGTCCGCAAGGCCCAGGACTTTCTTTCTAATTTTCTTGTTTTAAGGACAATTAATTAGCAATTGAATTTCACTGGCAACAAAATTCCTCTTGCTATATAACCTAACATATTCACATCTTCTGGGGACTGGAACATGGACATCTTTAAAGAACCATTATTCTGCCTACCATAGATAACTTTCTGGAAATATCAGGTTAGCCTGACCTAAATTCCACTTCAAAAACAATCTCCCATGTGAACATACTGCTCCACTTCAAACTCTCTATCAAATAAGAAATCATTCAAAAATTCTAAAATGGACTAATTCTTCACCTTTTTTAATCTCAAATTCTAGTTTAAAATGAAAGAGAAAGGGCCTCCCTGGTGACGCAAGGTATTAAGTCAGCACTATCAAGCTATCACCAGACACTGCAAGATGAATTCAATCCCCGGCCAGGGAGCCGACCCACGTGGCACAGCAAGACCTCTCCTGTCTTGCCCACTGGTCCCCTCAGCAGTGGATTTCAGTAGATCTGCATGATCTGCTCCCCACTCTCACCCCCTGCACCTCTGGCCTATACCCCAGTTCCTGGATTCATTATAAATAAATCTTTAAAAAAATAAATTGAAAGAGAAAATTTTTAAAAGTGCAAATGCTTAACAAAATGTGTATTTGTTATACATAGAAATAAGTATCTTTATTTCTATAAAGTATGCTTTATTTTTGCTATTTCACCCAGATATAGAAACAAAAAAAATCACTGACAAAGAAATAATAGTTTTCTTTCCTATATTTTTCAACTCCTTATTCTATTTTCAGTAAAAAAAAAAAAAAAGTCCAAGAATAGGGAAGGTGTTTTCTTTGCAAATGAGGTTATTTCCAGATAGATCTAGACCCCACCTATCAGCATCCCATCATAATCTCTACCTTCGTATTCAGATCATGCATTTCTAAACGACATGCATTGTCCAGTAATGTAGCTACAAGCCACATGTGCCAACTTAAATATAAATTTATCAATTTAATTCAGTTTCTCATTCACATCAACATTTTAAGAATTCTACAGCCACAGGTATCTAATTGGCTTGTCTATTGGACAGCACAAATATAGAACATTTTCATTGTCTCAGAAGTTTTTGTTCATCTAAAGTAAAAAGAAAATGGTACATATTACAACATACAACTATGTAAATTCATATTAATTACCTTATGCAATTTGCTTTTATTCTTTGTGTGTCCTTTTATTATATTCAATACTTCTTATGTTTAAACTACATTTGATGATTGGGCCTCCCTGGTGGCGCAGTGGGTTAAGCAATGCACTATGAAGCAACCCGCAACCGCTGCAGCACGAGTTCAATCCCTGCTGCCAACCAGGGAGGGGACCCACATTGCGCATCAGACCTCTCCTGCTGTGCCTGCTGCTCCCCTCAGCAGTGTACTTCAAGTTGATTTGCCTGTTCTGCTCCCTGCTCTCTGTGGTGAATCCTCTCACCCCCCCCCCCACACACACCTCTGGCTTGTACCCCAGTGCTTGTATGTATAAATAAATAAATGTGTTTTTTTTTTTAAAAAAAAAAAACTACATTTGATAAATTTGTTCAACTCAATTCAGGACTATTTAATTTACCTCTGATTGTGCACAGAAACAGAGATTAAGTCAAACTATTGAGAAATGGCAAATCAATTCAGCACTACTTTTGGTTCTTTAAAAATGGAAAGGTAAACTATCTAGACATCATGGTAACAGAAAACGAGGTTAGCTCAGAGAGTTTTCAAAGTTTTCTTCCCTCACAAGAACTTTAAGATGGGCATCCTAACTATAGCACAAACAGGGATCAAGAGACAATCTGACCCCATAAAAAGGCAGGAAAACCTTTACCTTCCAGAATATTGCCAAGAGGACAAGGTAGAAATGAGATACCTTGGGGTCTTAAAATCTGAATTAAAGCTGCTAGAACTAGAGTGGAAACTCATGCATCTTCTTAGTATCCCCAGGTAATGCTCGGAATGTGACATAAATATCCTTTACCTTTCTTGTCCTGACCCATCCTCACAAGCTGCTTCCTCAACACAAAGGGTTCATATTTATATGGTCAAGGACCCAACATCAGGACTATGTGATGGGTCCATAGGATAGTGTTCCCTGTTTTCATGATCTCTTTTGAATTTCTTCATACTCCCATCATAAAGAGAGACTAACTTTCCAGCTATGTGATATAATATTTGATATTCCTAGTTCTTGATTAGAATGATTTGGGAATATTTGCAGATAAATTTCATAGTCTTCCCATGCATTTCAGACAGTATTTCTTTTATCAAGAAATATTGGTTCATTTTCATTTCCTTTCTACTACAAAACCTTCTGAATATTCTCCAAGGGACTTGTCTGTCATCGTTGGAAAAAAGTGAAAGAATGGTGATTATGCCAAAAGGAGTAAAATAGCATTACTTAAATAATTCACCTTTATGTCATATAAGCACACTAACACAAAAGAAGACCCAGAGAACAAAGACCTGGATGACACTTCCACTAGTGGGTGAGAATTTAATCTCAGATTTCCGTAAAAGCCTTTTATCTTCTCCCACTCCCACCTTTCTCCCCCCACCCCCAACTGACCCAATTTAATGCGACACAATCAGGTTAACACAGTGGGAGATACAGAAGGCAGAAAAACAGATTACTGTTCTTTCAAAAGGAGAAAAAAAGCCAGAAGCCTAAGAGCTAAAGTTGAAAAGTTAGGGGAAACAATTTTAAATCATGGGGAACAAATAAATAAATGTTAGAAATAAAGGTCAGACAGCCATCTTTTCTTTTGGATAAAGGAAGAAAACATTTCTGTGACATTTTTTGTGGTATCTACATACATGACTCTTGAATTAATTGTGAATTATCCAGGCTGCACTAATAATAACTAACACAAACTGAGAGCTTAGGATTTGCTGGCACAATACTAAGCATTTTGAGTGGATTAAGTGACTAAATCCTCACAAAAATTCCTTATCTCAACCTCCCTTACAGAAGTTAGAAAACTGATTGAGCCACATGCCCACAGTTAGAGAGGATACTAACCCACAATGTTCAATATTGAGCCCCTGTCCTTAATAGCTTTTCTATACTTCTTCCCATTTTTATAAGCCATTGTTTTCTTTTTTTAAAGATTTATTTATTTATGCATACAAGAGCTGGGAGACAGGCCAGAGTTGCGGGAGGTAAGAGGATTTACCAGAGACAGAGCAGGGAACAGAACAGGCAGATAGACTGAAATACACTGCTGAGGGGAGCAACGGGCGAGGCAGAACAGGTCTGCCTTGCCATGTGGGTCCCCTCCCTGGCCAGCGGCAGGGATCAAACCCATGCTGCTATTCAGCAGATGCTTCACAGTGTGGCGCCCAACCCACTGTGCCACCAGGGAGGCCCAAACCATTGTTTTCAAAGAACAGTCATGGACCATTGACTGTACCCATCAGAATTACTCAGAATCTTTGTTCTCTGAGGGGCCTTCCTGGTGGCACAGCTGCTAGAGTCTCAACTATCAAGCTATTACCACCAGTCACTGCAGCAGCAGCTCGATCCCCAGCCAGAGAGGTGACCCGCATGGCACAGCAGACCTCTCCTGTCTCACCCACCATTCCACTTAGCAGTGTATTTCAGTGGATCTGCCTGTCCTGCTCCCCACTCTGTCTCTGGTGAATCCTCTCAACTACCCCCAGCACCTCTGGCCTACACCCCAGTTCCTGAATGCATAAATAAAAATATTTTTTTAAAAAAAATAGTTCTGTGATACCCGTCTCAGCTGGCTCAGAACCCATGGGAATGGTACCTAGAAATTGCACATTTATAAACTATCCCAATATAGTTATCTACACACACGCATGCATATACACATAAATAATTATTTCAGAGACCATACGTAACAGATCTCAAAAGCACAAGCAATGAAGCCAGAATATCTGGGATCAAGTATCCACTCTGCCACAGATTAGTTCTGTGAAATAAACAAGTTATTTAATCTCTCTCTGACTCAGTGACCTCCAGTGTGTTATTTCATGGATGTTTCTCCCACCTAGGCCTCTGCGCCCATGCTGCTAGGCTCCTCTGTGCAACTATATGTGTGTGAAAGATTCAGACCAGGCACTCCCATATGACTCCCTGGGGACAGTAGCTCACATCATAGGCGGCCAAGGATGCCTAGGTAGTCTGTGCTGATTGTGTGGCCAGAGTCCAAGATGGTCTGGGAGTAGCTCAACATTATGCCAAGCACCTGCAAGGAGAATTCTCCTTAGGTACACGGCCAACATGTCTCCTCATGTGCCCCATTAAAGTTGATTAGCCATCATCTCCCTTGGTTACTGTTCCCCTCAAGTTGACTCTCCTTTGTTTCCCCTGGGCCCTGCTTCCCTACCATTGTCATATGGTCAATCATGCTTGTGTATTATTGCTAATAAATAGCAAAAGGACCACTCAGTGGGCAGCCGTGTCTTGCCCTTGCAAACCTGTTCCGCAACTCATACTCCAGTGTGTCCTGGTAGACGTCCTGGCAGACGTCTGCGGCTACCAGAGCTGTAATGGGTATCTGTCTGTTCAGTGTCACAATACTGCTCATTGAATGTTTTCACATTTACAGGGAAGGTCAAGGATAAATAAGCTAAAGGATAGATAATTCTGTTACATCGTGGATGTGTTATATTTGAATATTAATGTGATATTCTATTAATTTAATCAAAACAAACAATAACCAAAACAACAATGACTGGTACCACAACCTGAAAAACTAGATTTCAAAATGATCTGTTGTTTTCATCTTAATAATCTCTGAAATATATTTCTTCCCCTTAGCACAGTTATTTCTCATAAATCATAACTTGTTATATACCATTTCCTCTCCTATCCAGACACATGTTTGCTTTATTCATTCCTGCGCTCAGTTCTGGGAGCTTGAGATGTAAGGTAGAGAACAGGATGGAAAAGAAAAGTAAAGAGTCAAAAGAAATATCTGGGTAGCAAATTGCTTCAATGTATACAAAGAATATCACTTTAAAGACCAACACTATTAAACCAACACTTATCTAAAATAGCTTTAGCCATAATAAAATGGAAGGTATGATTTACCATAAAATAGAAACATACAGCCCAGAGATAACATGGAGTTTTGATTGTCAAGTAACTCTGAATCAGACCTTCCTACTACTAGAAAATTCAGCCAGTTGGAGGTCCTGAATTAAAAGACTGTAAGGGAAAAACAAGGAAGACACTCACTGCTTGAAAAATATTTATTATATAATGCCAGATGAGAGTCTTCCTCAAATAA
This sequence comes from Galemys pyrenaicus, assembly GCA_019455555.1. Classification (NCBI taxonomy): domain Eukaryota; kingdom Metazoa; phylum Chordata; class Mammalia; order Eulipotyphla; family Talpidae; genus Galemys; species Galemys pyrenaicus. Next base: position 4,780,591 of record JAGFMF010011446.1, on the reverse strand, counting down.
CTTTAATCATTATAAAGAAAAGTCAAGTGTTGACCCTAAGTCAATAGATTCACAAAGGACCCACCTGGAAAAAATGAAGATTGCAGATTTCCAACAATACTACATACATAAATAGAGTTACTCACCTAATAATCATGAAAAGAAAAGAGCAAAATCTTAAAAGGACAGGAGTCCAAATAATGAGTTTTGTAGCTGCATGTACTAAATGAATCACCTCACACAAGAGCCTTCCAGAGCTCAACTAATTCTTGCTTCTTCAAAATGTAATGCTATATCATTACTAAAATGTAAGTTCCACAAAAGCAAGGACTTCATATGTTTTATTCCCCATTTTCCAGAACAGTGTCTAGAACAGAAAATTATTTCAATATTTATTAAATTGCTCTTAAAGAACTGAATTAATACTATAAATCACGGGCTTGTGCAATTGTTCTTAAATAGACAGAGCTGTAAATATTAACGCTTTAGGTCTCAGTATAGATAAACAATACCTCCTCCTTTAACCAACTTTGTACCTGTAAGATTGTAATGGAACTTAGAAATGCTTAAGATTTAGTTCAGTAATTTTTTCCATTTCTCTGGAACAGATTTACAAATGACAAACAGATATATGAGAAAATGATCAACATCACTAATCACCAGGGAAATGTATATCAAAACCACAAAGCTATAACTTCACATCTATTAGGACAGCTATGATCAAAAATAGAACAAAGTAACCAGTGTCGGTGAGGATGTAGATAAAAGCAACTCTTATTCATTGTTGCTAGAAATATAAGTTAGTACAGTCATTATGGAAAACAAGATGGAGGCTCCTCAAAAAAACTGAAAACAGAACGAACTATCATATGACCCAGCAATTTCACTTCCAGGTATTTATTCAAAGGAACTGTCATCAGTATCTCAAATAGATATGTATACTTCTGTGTTCACTGCAGCATTATGCATAATTGCCACATATAATAACCACCTAGCTATTTATTGATAGATGAATGGGTAAAGAAAATATGGTAATACATACAATGGAATATTACTCAGTCATTAAGAAGGAAAGCCTATCATTTTTGTCAATAAATGGATCTGAAGGATATTATACTAAGTGAAATAAGCCAGAGCCAGACACATAAAGACAAATACTATATAATGTCACTCGTGAAGAATCTAAAATAGTCAAACTCATAGACCAGGAAACAGAACTGTTGTGACCAAGGACTGGAAAGAGGGAGAAATTGCGAGATAATTGTCAAAAGGCACTAAGTTTCAGTTAAGCAAGACAAGTTCTAATATTTACTATACAGCATACTGCCTGTAGTTAACAATGCTGTATTGCACTTTTTAAAATTTTCTAAGAGGGACAATCTCATTTTAAATGTTCTTAGCCCCCTACACACAATAACAACAACAATAGAGTCTGGAGTGAACACTTAGGGAAGCCATGAATATGTCTATGACCTTGACAGAGGTGATAGGTTCATGGTATAAATTTATCCCCTAACTCAAGGATTTGGATACATTAAAAATGTAAAGCTTTTCACATGTCCATCATAATTTAACAATTGTTTCTAAAATTTTCTTTTCAATTTTGTTCAATCACAAATGAACTTCCAAACCTGCAATTCAATGTAATAACTTGAAATTTCTCAAAAAAAGGAAAACAGGTTGTGGCTTTGAAATCAGTGGGTGAGGTGGTGGGTGATAGGTTTGGACCTCACTGCCTTTGGAAGTGAATTTATTTTTCACATTTTCATTGATAGTCTTGCTAGGCAACAGCAAGTACTCTAAGTACTCTATGTCACTGAAGCAAAAAAGTCATGACAGGACTCTATGTGACTTTTTTTTCCTACCCTGATTTCTCATCAGCCCTTAGCCAATTTTTTACTAATTCTGAACAATACATAATCAAACAAGATACCAAAGAAGTCTGTGGAATTCTCCCTTTCCCCAGAATCAGAGGTCCCCAAAATAAGGTAAATGAGAGTCCAGCAATGAATCAACCTAAAACTGCAAATAATGGTCTGTGTCAGTTCCACCTCAGGACAGGAAAACACTCTGCAGAGCACTCCTGTTTTACCATGCAGAAGCCACCTTCCCCTTCATCTAAATGTAATTGTAAAATCAGATTGCAAAGGCGTTTGGTAGCACTCTCTTTTTTTCAGTGGAACATTAACCATCTCTAGTACATGTTTAACAAAGCACTATAGTTATTTGCCTAAATGCATGCTGACAATTAAAGCACTTTGCATGTGAGTTGAAAGATTTCATTTATTCACCTGTGGTCAGATAGAATCACTTTGTAGCATCCTCACATAGAATAGCTCTGGAATACAAATGTGAGCTGGGAGGAAGGAGCAGTTACCTCACGGCCCAGAGGTACTGTTTGACTTCACCTCCTGCCACTGAGCAAGAATGGGGTCTACACTAACCAAAGAATGGCCAAGAGGTGTGGTTTGGAGAGAACCCTTTATTCTGATTTAACTCAAGCACTCTAATACAAAGCTGAATCTGTGTCATTAAGGAGGCAAACAGTACAGAGAAAATGAAGTGCTGGGTTAGTCTTTTGAAAATTCCCTCCTGAAAGATGACAAAGGAGATGAAGGACGACTAATGTTCAGACCTGCAGCAGGGGCCTGGCTCCCCGCCAAAGCCCTCCTCCTCTACGATGTTGATGCTAAAATACGACTCCAGAGTTTGCAGCGGATGTGCTTGATGGATCTGTGAGCACCATTCAGAGTCTGTAACATGTGTAAGAATAAAAAGCACAACAATCTAGGTTTTGTCAGAAACCACAAGCTGTTGTTTGGCCATCTGAGCACCTCCTGCTCAAGGTTTATTGTCGCTGCTGAACAAGAAACAGGCTGCGGCTGAAAGGAGTCTGAAACTCCAGCCTTTACGATTGGGTTAGAAAGCTCTGAGATAGGACGCTGGCCAGGAGCTGTTATCTTTATTGTGCAGAATGACTGAGTTCAACTTCTGGATCACTGGGTTGAGGATATACTTTTGCAAAGAGGCAAATAGTGCTGTCAGTGTGGAGGAAAAGAAATCCCAGCAGCTCAGGTGTTAGATATGAAGCAATGGAGGGGAAGGGAAGGAGATGCTTGTCAAGCGAGGCAGATAATGGAGAAAGATAAGCTTTAGATCATAAATCAGCTTGCGGCTACCACCTATGGCTTTGAAAGGGCACCACTGTTTCTTACACTATCACCAGCTCATTAATACAAGTCAGCAGTCATTACAGGTGGTAAGAGAGAACATAATTTACATATTCACTATTTAATCCTGGATTCCTCAGCATTCCTTTATCAAATGCATGCATTTCTAAAACTCTTGAAGGGCACGGTTGAAGTTCATGTTGACACATTAAAGTTTTCTCTTCTGTCTGTAAAAAGAATGCTTGTTAAAAGTTATGATTTCAAAACAATTGCAGAGGCTATTTCACTGGGTGAACCTGTGACCCCTTGTCTGAATGGAGGTGGAAACTTTTCCAACATGAATGATTATTCCCACTCACATTCTGATGAAGTTAATGGACACAATTTACATGAAGACCCTATTTAAGAGTTCTTGGTAGGGGTAGATATAAATAATATTAACTGTTGTAATGCAAAACCATTAAATCAATTCATTTTATCATCATCATACATAAAATTACATTAATAAAATCCTTTTCTTTTGAATTTTTTTTATGGCTACCAGGATGGCTGGGTGATTTTTCAAGTTCCACATCTTTCTACTCAGCTGTCATGAATGTTGCTGCCAGCAGCCTGTGTTGGGACCAGCTCAACAGGGCCTGTGGTTACACAGTTCAGTTAGATCTGGCCTATAACTAAATGCTTTCCTTTAAAAGACAAGTTCCAATATTAAACTTCCTGGTGCATGGAAAAACAAACACTGGGGTATAGCTAAGATTCTGAGGAAGGAACCACCTAGACAGGGCTTACACCCTCTTTCAAATGAGGATTTGAAGACAAATCCTCTGCAAGACAATAAGGCACCCCATGAATCAGACTTGAGAGTGACATTCAGAAGCCCTGATTAGGAAAATATTGAAAGAATTCTAAAGTATATTTGTCTTGCTCATTAAAGTGGCATAACTCTTGAAAGTAATACATTATTCAGGATTGTGAAAATAGTGAGAAAAATGAAAATGGCTTTAACCACTGTTAGACTTTTTATGCTTGCTTTCAAATATTTTTTTCCTACTTGGTTACCTCTCATAGTTGTTTGCTTTTCCAAGATATTGAAGAAAACAGATTTTCAATGGAAAGTTTAAAGTATACAACAAGAGATTTGTTTAAATAAGCAACAGCAAAGAACTTTTAGGTGTTTGGAGAATTTTCCACATGTATAAATATTATGTGCTAGATGAGTATTTAAAAGTAATCAAGTCAAAGACATGCACGAGGGAGCATTCTACAGATATTTTCCACTATTGTCTGGAATCTTAATAGAGTCTACTTTTTTTCTACACACTGAAACACACATGCTTGTTTATTAGTCCCACTGTTTATTAGTCCATACTGTTTCTGCTTAAAAATAGGTCTCCCCAAGATGTTCAAAACAGGTCTTCTTCCCAAGGTGGGGCACTTTGGCAGGGCAAATATCTAATTTCAGAGCATCTGATCTCCATCACATAGGTCACCCTCTCGCCTGGTCACATAAATCCCTCACTCTCTTTAAGACCTGGGTCCCTACCCCATCCCTTAACTCATTATATGCACTCCCATTTTACCTCATTGTCTCTGGAATGCCCAGCTATGTAGATTCCTCATATACATGTGAATTTTTTCCCCTGCTAATCTGTCTGATGTTAATTTGATAGCTCAACCAACCCAAGAAGAATCTAGAAGGGTAGGGGCAAATTTCCTCTCTGCCCTGACACTGCTTTGATCCACATCATTTATTTGAACCACTGTGTTTTTAAAGCACAATCAAGTGTTCTCAACTTCAGGACACCCAGAAAGGAACTGTCCTTTTGAGGTCTGGTTTAGTGGTGGAGGACATCATCCTAGTTAACTCTCTTCAAAATAAAAGCTGATAGTATTCTCATTTGGATTCATCTAAATCAAACATCTATGTCAGTACCTGGAGGAAGTCCACTTAGGATATTTCTAATGAAACAATGTAAGAGTGACTCACATTATCAAAGAAGTGGATTCAAAAAAATCAGAATGGCAGAGCAAAGTTCATGACTTAGTGGTGAAAATAAAATGACTTATTTTAATTTTGAAAACTATTATCTTTACTGCATGTGTATCTAGAATCATGACTGAATAAGCATTAACTGAAGGAACATATAAGGAAGTAGAAATGAAAGAGAAAAGGGTAAAGGAAACAAAATGCTGAGAAATAACCAACATTTTGAGTAGCAAATGGTAGAAGAGAGACTAAGTAAAAAGCCAACAATTGAGGGAAAAGAAATAATAAAAGAAATAATAAAAAGTATCAAGGAAGATTTCTAAAGGTCAAGTAAGGTGATAAAATCAGTCAACAGGATCTGAAAATTAAGAGGTCATTCACTGACAAGTTTTAGCAAGAATGGTTCTATTGAAGTGTGTGATCAGGAAATACTCAATAAGTCTAAGGAATCAAGCAAAATGAAAAAGGTAATAAAGTTTTTTTCAAGAAAATTAGTTGTTAGAAGTATAAAGACAGTATATGAGAATGTACACAGGAAAGCTATTTTTAAGAAGGAAGACTGTATTTTTCAAGATTAAAAAATGAATTCTTACCATTTGTGACACCATGGATGAAAATGGAAGGGATAGTGCTAAGTGAAATAATTATGAAGGAGAAAGACAAATATTGCATGGTTTCACTTAAATGTGGAATTTATAGCGAGAAAATAAAGGGTCAGAAAGAATCAGACAATAATAAAACCTAGACATCTACAGAATTGAGGCTACCAGAGGGGGGAAAGGACAGTGGAGAGCAGGAGGTAGAGGGAACCTAATGGATGGTAGTGAAGGACTATGGGTACTTTGGTGTGTGTATGGTGTGGTAACAAACAAATGAAGAGATGTGATCCTGTATCTCTTTATCGAATACAGTGCTGTAAACCAATATTACCTCAATTAAAAACAAACTTCTAAAATATTGTTTTACTGCAGTAATATATAACCCTAAAACTCCGAAGGTATATTTCACCTGTATATGACACGTCCAGTAAAGGTCAGAAAGGGACTGCCATGTTTATGACAGTTACTCAGGAGCCCAGGAAAGTAGAGGCCCCATCACATTGGCACTTAGAGCTTCCAGCCATCAGTGAAATGCATCACTACGATTCACCCGTTATTGGCCATATATAACATCAGAGGAAAAGGGAAATGCAACCATACACCCTAAACGGCTAGAAAATATCACTATTTGTGAATAGGTTTATCAATCACTATGGGGACGACTGCAGAGAATAGCAAAGCAAATGAATCAGAGAGAGGGAAAGGAGAGGTTGAAGATGGATGTTGAGAAGGTAAGGGTATTGGCAGGAAAGAGGCTGAGGGGCTAAACAAGAAAAGAAAGTGTTGATCAAGTTCTTCCTCCAAATGAAAAGTATGACTTTTTGGACTTCCTGATAAAGCAAACTCCTTGGAAATATAACGGTAGTTGTTTATAGGAGTCCAATTAAATCAAGTAAGATTTGCGTCCTCTCTTTAGTAAACCTCCAGGAAGAGGTTTCTGGCAGAACTACTCTGTCACGGGGAGTTACTACTGTGCAGGTAGCTAATAAATCTATGCCTTTTGATGAACACATGAATGTGTCATGGAAGCATAATATATTTTATCCAGCAGGAGAAGATGGATTCTAGTAAACTTGGTTTGCAATTCTCAAAACATAAATCACGTTAAGAACAATCATTAGGATTAAAGACACCAACACAATAGAAAACCTAGGAATCATCTAAGAAAAATCTTTATGAGAACTAAGGAACAAATTGTAATTTAACAATAAATTCAGAATTTGGTTTTTTTGAATCCATCTTTTTGAAAATAAGTTCTGAATGGGGGATACTGCATGGAGGAATATTTACATCCTTGGTTTGAAATTTCCAGATAGAGCTCGCTATTGAAAAACTATCAAATCTAGCATGCTGACATCCAACTGCTTTACATTTACATATCCAAGAATGTGACGATTATTTCTGTAGAGAAAGTTGGAAAGCTAAAATGATTTTATGCTTTTATACCCATCATTTTTTTTCCCCTTGGGTTACAGGTTATTTCCTTTTGGCTTCAATTTCAAACTCAACTTGAATTGGACACACTTTTTATTATCTTGTATCTCTTAAATTAGGAGAAGTATTATATCTGGTGATAAAAATAGACCAGAAAAAAAACTGCATAAAAAGGCCAATTTGATCTGATCCTGAAAATTTCAACCAGTAATGTAGCCTGTGCTTTAGTTGTGGCCCATAAGGGTTGGATCAAATACAGAAAGAGGTAGTTTTAATCAATTGTTTTTAGGAGAAGAGTTTATAACCTACTGGCTTGGAAATCTTTGAACAGTAAGTCTTGTAGAGATATAGTAGACTTGCCAAAATTGCATTACTGCTTCAAACCATCACAAATTACACTGCACTTTAAGTTTTATTACCAAGTAAGACAGCACACAAATTCATTTCCATGTCTGTTGCCAATTTAAATGAATAGCTGGTTCCTGCCAGCTCAGGAAGACACCAGAGGAAATGTTGCACAGATCACTGGTGCATGGAATAAATGATAGCAGGCCCCTTGGTCATTTAATCTCAGAGCAAAATTTATATTTTAAGTAGGCTTTAAAAATGTAATGTGAATTATGCTGTGTGAGGGTAATAATTCAAAAACCATTCATATTAAATGCCTACTATGTACTCAGAACTATTCAGATGATACAAAATTAAAGGATGTAAGTTCTGTTCTCAAAGAGATTTTTCTGTTCCTTCTCTTCTGTCAAAGTAAACTAACACACAGGAAAATATTTAAATCTTCTATAATTAGAGTTAAACTGCTTGGTGCAACCAATTTCATTCCAAAGAAAAAGGAAGATCAATAAAAAACTAGAATAGCCATAGAGGCAAGGTCTTAAAGCTTCTAAAGAAAGAAGAAAAATGAATGTTTCAAGCAAAGAAATATGAACAATAGCAAGCACTTATGAAGTAGGATACAAATTCAGCAACAGAGAAGGATAAGATACTCATTTGACTGAAGAAGTTCTGGATACTGGAGAATGGTCGTAGATACAGAATATGGCTGAAACATGGGAGAAGCTAAAAACCTACCCAGAAGCTGAATATTGAGATTAATGGATGGTAGTTTATCACTGTTGTTTCTACACACACATGCACACACACCTGACTTCAAACTGCCTTATTAACAGGTAGGGATCATATATTCACTTATGAGCTCTCTGGACTAGAAGTTATATTGTGCCAGGATGAGTCGGGTTATAGATAAATCCAGTCTGGAAGCCAACAACATGAAAATGTTTGTTGAAGAAGAAAAAAAGAAGAAAATGGGTGAGAAATGGCAGAGAGAACTGGAAAGTAGAAACCTGAAGCCCTTGGAATGTGTAGGGATAGGGCCAGAACAGAGGCTTAAGTGTGAAGGAGAGGAAAGGAAACATTGATTTTCTTTAAAAAATGATAAAGAAAATTAAAGGTCAGAGGGTACAGAAGTATAAGGATATTTGAGAGGTAATATATGAAATATATAAACTGATAAAAACGAAAAAATAAACTCAGAGAAAGTGGAAGAATTAAACTGTAGGGAGGAGGCAAAGGAATCAAGTATTGAAATAGTAAAAGGGGGAGGAGGGGGACAGCAAAAGCCTAAGCAAATGCATCATGAAGCAACAAGAATTGATAGAAGGTGAACAGGAGAAAGTTGCAGGGGACAAAAGAAGCATTAAAAATTACAAAGCTTAGGGAATTTTAAGATATCGTAGATAAATACTACCAAGAGGAAAGGGCCGGAGGAAAAAAACAATATGTGAGAAACAGAAAACATTCAACATGGTTTTTACTCCCCTTATCCAACTCCTGAACCGACCCCACCAATCTCAAACTTCGAGAAACCCTACGAGGTTGACAGCACCCTGCCCAGTTCCCACCCTACCCAGGGCCTCGTAGGGTTGTTATAGCATTTTAAGGTTTGGCTCTTATAGCATTTTAAGGTTTGGCTCTGTGACTTCACATTTGGACTCTCATCTCAGTTACAACCTGATGCCACTCAGCTATTCGTTACTTAACTTTTATTACCTTTTATTTAACATTTCATTACCTTTCGCATACATAGTACAAGTTCCTAAAATATCTCTCCCCACAAATTCTCAGACCACACTCCCTTATTATGCTTTCTCTATTTTCCTTTCTCAAGACTTTAAGATTTTTGGCTTCGTCCCTCAATTTCTTATCTTACCCAGTCATCCTTTTTGAAATAAGAAAGGAAGGGAAAGGACATGAAGGAAAGTGAAGAAAAGGAAAAGAGGGAAGAAGGAGAAATGGAAAAAGAGAGACTGGGAAGAAGAAAAAAAAATCTTCCATTGTCTGTACTATAATTCCACGACCCCCCTTGGACCTCCCACACACACTTTGTTGGATCTAATAGTCCTGCCTCCTTAAACATTTAACCTTTCTTTAACTTCCCTCTTCCACAAACATCTCTCTTACTTGAAGTCTCTTCTTCAAAAAGTTTGCTCTTCAAAGTCTGGCTCTCTGGCCTCTGCCTTCGTAACAGTGTTAACACTTTTATCCATCTGTAATGAACTCCTTCCTGAAACTCTCTCCCATCTTTCTTCTACATCAGAATTCTTAGTTAGAAACATTAGAAGTCAACTTTGGTGAATAAGGTAGAAACAGAGTTTATTACAAGGTTATTGGGAAGTTAACAGAAAGGCTGAAGTCTCCAGACTTAGACTTGATCCAAAGCAGCCAGAAACAGCACCCCATATTATAAGATTGCATTTCTACTGCACACTATTTCCTTTTCTCCTTTGTGTCTCCCTGCCCCCTCACCTCCCACTGAGCTTCCCAGGATCCAGGTAGCTCAGAAACCAAAGATTAGCTGTAATATATTAATGTTAAATTGATAAATGCCTCTTGGGAAGAACTAGCTTGTTTTGGCACTCAGCAAATTCTGCAAAAACCTCATGATTTTTAAAAATCTTGACAAGTCACACTCTGCTAAAAGAAACAACCACAGATGGCAGCAAGTCAGTCTCCCTCTATAATCACCTCCCTGAGCCTAAAAAGGAGAGATGGTTGAGCCCTTTGCTTCTTCCTTTGCCAGAAAAAGGGGTGCACACAAACATCATTCATTTGCTTATTTCAGAATTGAAATCTCACACAAATGAAATAGATGTGTGCAGCCCAACAGTACTCAGTGCATATCAGTTGTGTAAATGAAGGAAAAACATAAATTAGAATCACAATATTAACTCTCAACATACAGAGTAATTTCTTTTTCTTTTGTTCCACTTGAAATACAGTCACATCCAGAACCCACTAAGTCTGTGGCTCTGGGAGTGACTGAGCATATATCCAAGATGAACACTGTTGCATACTTCCAAGATGAATAAAGAAAGTTCTATCAGCTACCCCACTGACTAGCACACATAGCTTGGTGTTTGTTTTTTAAGCTTATACCCAAGTCAGCTTCCTCCATGCTATATGCATATGCGACCCCAGATGTTGTGCCTGTTTCATTTTAGAGGCTATTATGCCTGCCTCATCTTCACTTCCAGAATATTGATGCCTACACGGTAATAATTCCTGCAGTCAGAGGCATTTGAAAAGTTCTATAATAGTGAAATGATGGTTTTTAAAATTTGCATAAGTCATATCTATTCATGGCTCATGTTTTCCTTAATATACATTCTATATTAGCAACAAACCAATGCAATAAAAACTCATTAATCCAAGCTCCACTCATTTTAAACTCAATCCCCACTGATGACTCCTTTTTTCCACTTCTGTTTCTTTCCTCTCACCTAGAATGCCTTTTTCATTCAACTCAAATTTATGTCTATCAACAACTTCCAAACTGAATTCAAGATTACCTATTCCAAAAGCCTTCTTCGATTAAACCCACCTGATTCTGATCTCTCTGGTGTACTGCACCCTATCAGAAATTATGAACTCTATCCGTCCTTCACTTTTGCAGTTGCAAACGTGATAGTTTTATTCGTTTAGTGTCATTTTCTATGTGTGTGTGTTTTGCCCCAGTTAAGAAGAAGGGGCCATGTCTTCTGTTTCCTATATGTATACCCTTTTCCGCAGAGTTTACCTCTGGGCTACCCTTGAGTAGATGCCTAGTACATGCCCCATAGCCCAGGTAAAAGCAGAAAGTGAAAATGTAATTCATTCCTTTGATAATCATTTCAAGCTTTAATCTTAGCAACATAGAACTGTGCCATCAGATACTAACAATATCATGCATATCACCTTTAAAGACGACAAGAAATGATGAAGGCACATATGAAGCAGGCAACAGCTAAATAATTTAAACAGAAAGACTATGTGGAGGGATTTCAGCACTGAATCTCTGCTGTGATCTATGACAGGGAACTTACTCCCATCCTGATGAACTGTCATAACCAAAACTACTAAGCGAATAAGATGCAGAATATTTCACTCCACAAGTACAAAGAAATAGTGTGCCCACACTGTAGAACTAAAATTTTATTTTATTTTTTATTTTTCATATGTAGGTAAACTTTTATTTTTATTCATTTATTTATACATATTTGACATCAATTGTAGTCCCCATGGAGTTCCCACCACCATTTTACCAGTGCACCATCACCTCAGTCCCTTGTGCTCTTTCTGCCTACATCCCAGTCCCTCACCCCCTAGCCCCTCAAGGTGCCTTCAAATTGTCTTTGTATCTTTGTTCTTGTTGTCTTTTGTGTTTGTTTGTGGGTTTTTTTGGATTGTTGTTATTCTTTTCCTTGAGCCTCCTTTTTTGTTTCTTTGTTTGTTTCTTTATATTCCTCCTATTAGTGAAACCATCTGGTATTTTTCTTCTTGCCTTTTGACTTATTTCACTGAGCATAATTCCTTCTAGCTCCGTGTTTCTACAAATGATTCTAGTTTATCTTTTTTGATTGCTGAATAATATTCCATTGTGTATGTGTACCACATCTTCTTCATCCAATCATCTATTTTGGGGCATTTGGGTTGTTTACAGGTCTTACCAACTATAAATAGTGCTTCAATAAACATAGGGGTACAAGTATGCTTTTGAATCAGTGTTTTTGCATCCTTTGGGTAGATCCCTAGGAGTGGTATTGGCTGGGTCATATGGTAGCTCTACTTTTAGTAGACTGATGAACTTCCACACAGCTTTCCATAGTGGTTGGATTAACTTCCATTACCATCAGCAGTGTAGTAAAGTTCCTTTTTCTCCACATCCTTGTCAACATTTGTTTTTGTTGGTTTTTTTGATATGTGCCATTCTTACTGGTGTAAGGTGGTACCTCATTGTGGTTTTAATTTGCATTTCCCCAATTATGAGGGATGTTAAGCATTTTCTCATGTGCATGTATGACTAAAATTTTAAAAGAGCTGAGATTTTTGTAAAGTACATGTTTAGCAATTTTCCGTTATATATAACCTGTAACATTTTTGCAAAACAAACTAAAAATGATGTTTCATAAGACTATGAAGTTTGAATTCTAAGAAAATACTGAAGAATTTTAAGATTTTTTTGTCAATTTGGAGGATTGTGATAATGGCATTATGGTTGCATTTTACCAAGAACACTTATCTTTTAGAAATACACACTAAAAGGGATGAAATAATATCTGTGATTTACTTCAAGGATAATTAAAAAAAAGTGCTTTGTATACATTAGTTATTATGACACTTTGTAAAGTAAATGTTGTAGTGCTTATTTTACAAGTGAGGAAATAGGTTTAGAAAAGTTCCATTTTCTGCCTAAGGTCACACAACTAATAATTGAAAAAAATTAGAATCCAAACTGAAAACTGTTCGATACTGTAGGATTGACACACTCAAAAATGTTCACAGAGGATTTTTTTCCAAGTGTCCAGTGCAGACTTTTCCAAATAAAAAGTGGCATGTGGAACTATGGGATGAAGGAATAAAGGCTACCCAAGATTTAAGGTCATCTGCAGAAATAATCTTTTCATTCAAGGAACCAACCCTAAGGCATGGCAAACTTCTAGACTTTGTCATATGAAATCATCCCGCCTCATCACATAAAGGCCCCTCCTCATTCCTTGTTATCTAATCTCTCTACCTCATTCCTCAGCTTAAGCTATAAAGCTCTGGTTTGTTCCATTTAGTTTAGAATTTTCAGCTATGTAAATATGCCAAACATATGTATTTACCAGAAGGGAAGAGAGAAGCAGAGTAGGTATGTCAGGTAAAAGGCATCAATTATATGGTAAAAGGTGGAAAATAGGTTTTTGATAGTGAATATAGTGTAGAATATACAGATACCGATTTATAATGATGTACACTTGAAATCTATAATGTTAAAAACCAGTGCTATTTCAGTAAAAAACAGTCCACACATCTTAACACTAATCTTGATTTTAAAAAGAACAAAATATTAATTAGAAGAGGAGGTAATGGGGGGCCTCCCTGGTGGCGCAGTGAGTTGAGCCCCTCACCATAAAGCATCTGCTACAGCAACGCAAGTTTGACCCTCGGCCAGGGAATGGACCCACATGGCACAGCAGACCTCTCCTGCTTTGCCTGCTGCTCCCCTCAGCAGTGTATTTCAGTCAGACTGTCTGTTCTGCTCTCCACTCTGTCTCTGGTGAATCCTCTCACCTCCCAAGACTCTGGCCTGTACCCCATCTCTTGTATGCATAAATAAATAAATGTTAAAAAAAAAAAGAAGAGGAGGTAATGGATAAGACAGGTAAAAGGGTAAACTGCATGGTGATCATAACATAATTGCAGATTTTGACTGTATACCTTAATGCTATATGATGTTGCAAAGCAATGTTGATACAATAAAATTTTTTTAAATGGAACAAAACAACAACAAAAAAGATTTTCAGCCATATTATAAATACAGTACATCTGACATGCAGAAAATACCCAGTTGTTAGTACTTGCTAAGATTTATTCCAGAAGAAAAAGGAAAGGAGTAGGAGGTTCTTGTTCAGGGATATAAAATTGTGAGATGCATATCTTAGTATGGTAAACATGACAGGAAGAAAATAGAAGTACAACAAAAGAAGATGTTTTAAGAGATCTAAAATCAGATAATGGCAGGAGGAATGGTAAAGAGATGGTTATGAGAGACTGGAAAAAGAAAAAAACCAGAACATGTAGATTGTAAAGATCAAACTAATACAGTAGGCAAAAAAGAGGAACTTTGCCTGAATAAGAGTAAAGTACCATTAGAGAAATACAGACATCAGATAGAAGTCTATTTTGCAAAATATAAGCTTGAATTTCTACTGAACAACTCTCAAACACAGAACCTTAAAATTGTAAAATCTACAATGTAGGCAAAGATTATCAATGGAGATTCAGCTGTCATGCAGGAGATGATATTTACTGCTGTAAGAGTGAATACTATTTCTGAAAGAAAGGGAATTGAAATAAGGGCCTGAAAAACTCTTGCACTTAGACTTTTTTAAAATTTTGTGGTGTATGCATAGGTTGATTCAGCCATGAAAAGGAATGAATTACTGATACACAAAGCAACTTGGGTGAATTGCAAAATAAGTATGTTGACTGAAAGAATCCAAACCAAAAAAAAGTATGTGTGTATGATTACATTTATATAAAGTTCTAAAAGGAAAACTAATGTGCAATGACAGAAGGTTGATCAGTGGTTATATGTGGTGAAGAAAATATAATGGAAAGGATTCGAGGGAATGTTTCAGAATGATGAAAATGTTCTTGACTATCTTGACAATTGCCCATGTATATACATTTGTCAAAGTCATAGAACCATACAATTAAAATAGATATGTTTATTATATACAGCTTTATCTAAATAAAATTAATTATAAAATACAAGCTTATATTTTGTGGTCAAAAGGAAATGAGTCAAAATGGAATCAGAAGTGTTCAGAGTGCTAAGAAGAGAATCAACCAACAGGAGAGGCTGAGAGTTCATAAATGTCAAAGAAGAGACATTCATATAAGTAAACTGTGATCAGCCTCACTGAATACTGAGGATGAAGATGAGAAAAGAGAGTCAGACCTAGGCAATTAGATCTAGAATTAGGAATATATGGTCACTTCTAACATTCACATTTGTTCAAATATAGAAAATGGGGTTAGAAACTAGATTTCAAGGAATTTATTAACTGGTGAAGAAATTAAGGCAATGATTGTCTCAGAGTGAAGCAATTCAAGAGTGGAAGGGCAAGGGCAGTGTTCCAATATAGCAGAAAGTGACCCATACAGCAATAGAAGAGCAACGGTCTTAGAGTGGGGAAATGGGAAATGCAAACAAAGAAAGGGTTAATTAATAGATAGATTTATAACAACGGACAAGGAAATAAGAACAAGAGTTTGAAAATAAACCTTTGTCCAGCACAAAAGAAAGAAGTGAATTAAGAGGAGAGGAAAGTGGGGGCCTCCCTGGTGGCACAGAAGGTTAAGCACCGCACTGTGAAGTGTCCCCAGCCAGGGGAGTGACCCACATGGAGCAGCAGACCTCTCCTGCCTCACCCGCTGCTCCCTTCAGTAGTGTATTTCAGTAGACCCGCCTGTTCTGCTCCCCCACTGTCTCTGGTGACTCCTCTCACTCCCCACACCTCTGGCCTGCACCCCAGCTCTTGTATGCATAAATAAATAAATCTTAAAAAAAAAAAGAGGAGAGAAGAGGAATGTGAAGGAAATAGAGCTGTTCCAATAGATAGGAGGAAAATTGAATGAGTGTGTCCCAAATGGTCTCCATGATTTTGTCAGTAGAAGAAGCAAGGTCTTCCATTAATAGTGAGGAAGTATACTTGGGCAAGGGTCTAAAAAAGGATGGAGATGAATGGGAACACCTGATAAGGGGATTTGCATCAGAAAGTTCTCCAATTTCAATGTGCACACAAAGCACTTTGGGTTCTTGATAAAATGCAGATTCTGATTCTATGGTGGGTATGACACTGCTTTTCTATCAAACTCCCCAAGAATGCTGATGATCATTCTTTGAGTAGTAAGATCAGATGGAACGCTTTAGAAATGAGCAAAATGTTTGTGGAGTAGGTATTGGGGTCTAGGATAGTCACCCAAATAATATCCATAATAATCTCCCACTAAATGTCAAATATCAAGAATGCAGAAACTGTTTGCTGCTTTGCTTTGTTCTGGCATCTGACACTATGATTGGCACATCGAAGGAACTGAATAAATGTGCACTAGATAAATGAAAACATGAGTAGTTCCCTCTCAGGAAAAGCAGGCAGTATTAATTAACCAGAATTGGAGAATCAAAGCAGAAATGACAGAAGAACAAAGAGGAGTGCATGGGAATCAGGTGCCCATGGAGGACACATGGAGAAGAGAGAGGTAAGTGATGCCAGTAGAGTGATGACAACACCGTGATGGCAACACAGGTAAGTCACATCAGTATAATGCAATGGAAGGAGTGAGAGAACATGAGGCAATTGAGATCATAATAAAAATTGAAGGGAAATGAAAGAGAATGACATTTGGAAAAATAGAATTTACAATCAGAAAGAGGTATATTTCTGTGTATAAGACCTTGACAATGAGGAAGTTTTGTCAAAAAGTATTGTTAAGGCCTTGCTGAAGGAGCTGGAAGAGATTGAGGACATTTTTAATAAATTTACTTATTTCACCATGTCAAAAGTACATCAAGGTTCAGCAGAGCAGTCAGCACCCCGAGCATTCTCTGTGCTTCTGGCACATCAACCAGAGAGTAACTAAACTCTCCACAACAAGTAATAAATGTTCCACTCAGAATAACTACAGTGCAGAAATAGAAAATCTTATATTTCTACTAAGTTGATTTAACTTGGGTAGTGTGTTCCTAGGTTTCACCAAAAACAACATCTCCTTAGCCAATAAGGACTTATGTAGAAAAAGATCTAATATGAGTTTTTATCATCTTGAAGCAAGTTTATATAGATCCACTAAATATCTTCAAAGTTAAACATCAGAATGCATTAAAAAATGATGAAATGAAGAAACATGTATTGGCAAGAGCATCATGACAATGTGTTCTGTAAGAAAGGGATTTGAGTGGCAAATACTCAAAAGAGCTACATTTTCACAATAAGTATTGATGACCCAAAAAAAAACTATTTTACATTCCAAACAGACTAAAAATATTGATCTTTCCAATAAGTTAATATTGAAATCCTCTTCTAAATGCTATTAAAAGATTCTAAGGCAAAAATACCTAGTAGAAAAGTCTCTATAACAAAGGGCACACAGAAATATGCCTCTCTATATATGGGTATGAACATATAGCCCTAAAACAGCCATATCAGACATGCAGAGACATTCATGCCAATATAAAATAGGATCTCAAGTGTTCCTGAGAATAAGGAAGAGGAAAGGAAGAACTGATGTATACCATGTGCTAGGAATGCTGGTGTTTCACATCTGTTCTCTCATTTGATTCCTACATTCATTTTCATAGTTGAAACTGCTAAGAAGTATTATCCTTATTTTAAATATATGGAAACTGATGCTCAGAGAAGTTAAATGACTTCCCAGGTCACACAGCTACCAGCACAGCAACCAGACTGTCTCATCATTTCAAGGTTATTTCTGCTCTGCCAAATATGCTTCCCTGTGTGATTTTAATGATTCTCACCCATTCCATAAATACACATTAATTTATTCAGACTGAGGCACTGGAAGTAAATTCTCTATATTTGAACAGTACATAGTCCACTGACAACACATAGTTCATGTCTAAGGACTTACATGCAAATAAATAATGACAGAATTGTATAAAGCAGGCAGGGAGAAAATACTTGGAAGCCCATGGAAGAAGCTCCCTGCTCAGGTGGACAGGTTCTGAAGTCTCAGGATAAAGATCAGGTTCACCTCATATGCAACAAGGTGAAAGGACTAAGAGGCAGAGGGAACAAGTGGGACACGAATTCTAGGAGATGTCTGCAGTTGAGATTGTTTGGGAAAGAAGACCAGATGATAATAAATACATTATGAGTCCAAGTTTACTGACCCTATCTATTCACCCTGGGCTTGAAATATCTCAGGACACACCTATTTCTCTGGGTATGCTGACCATGAAGTTATTCCACTTATGGAATCTTTTACAATCCAAAAGGTGCCATTCCAATGCTTTCTCTTCAGAATTCACAGAAAGATTCAACATTGAGAGCTCTTATTTCACAAGGTTTCTTGGTGGATGGTAAGCTCCATATTCACAAGATATTGTTATCTTGTCAAACGGTATTTAAGCCCAGACATTCAGGAGTAGTTGGCTTTGTGATTTCTGAAAATCTGTAAGAAGCTCACAACTATAAAAAAAATCTAAAGTAAAATGTATATTTTATAATAGAAAAAAATTAAACTGTGTATCAAACTAAGAAATAAAATTAGGACACAAAGTTTTAAGATTGGCACTGATCTCAAATTTAGTTGTAGTCAGAATTCAAAGTACCTATTGCACTTTGTTTCTAAAAGTTTATTTCCCTAAATTCTTTAAAATGTAATATAAAAATAATGCCTCTTTAATTTTGTCAATTAAGAAAATATCCCAGTTGTCTGTACTAATTTTCTAAATAACATTACCTTGTTCAAATGTGAAATTAGTGAATTTGAACATCTTTGCCACTCGTTATTGACATTGAATTCTCTGTTTTGTGGAATTTCATTTCATACCAACTTCAGTTTGAAGTATTAATATATTTCCTATCAATGTTAACTACTTTTTTGTACTTAAATTATATATAAAGCCTGTTTAAATCACCTGAGAATATTTTGTGGTATGTGTTTTCATTTAGCTATTATAACTTTTTGTAGAGCCTCCCTGGTGGTGTAGCAGGTTGAGCGCCACACTGTGAAGATTCTACGTCACAGCACCACATGTTCGATCCCCTGCCAGGGAGGGGACCCACATGGCGCAGCAGACCTCTCCTTCTCGCCCGCTGCTCCCCTCAGCAGTGTATTTTAGTCAATCTGCCTGTTCTGTTCCCTACTCTGTCTCTGGTGAATCCTCTCACACCCCCACACCTCTGGCCTATACCTCATCTTTTGTATGCATAAAAAAAATAAATCTTTAAAAAAACTTTTTTGTAGAGTTAAGGGTGTGGGGTGACACAGAAACTATGCCAGAAAAAAGAAAGTCAATATTTGCCTACCTCAGACTAAGTAATCTATTTTACATCATTTTCACCATTAGGCTTTAGAGACATCTTTTATCCCACTTTTTTTTATTGAGGTACAAAATACACATAATTAGGTATACATACATTAAGTGAATTTTTAGATAAGTACATATCATGTAGCCCCCACCAGCATCTTTATACAGAACATTTCCAACATTTGAGAAGGTTCACTGGCACCAACTCTCAGGTCATACTCCTCCCAATGGATGCCACTATTCTGACCTCATCTTCATAGTTCAGTTTTACCATTATAAAGAATACTTTAATAATATCCCAATTTGAAATAGGGCCAATAAAACAGGTCAATAAAAACTTTCAATACAAGTAGTCCTTTCATCATTCTAAAATTAATTGGGGTATGTTAATAGCTAATAAGGAGCTCTTTTAAACCAGAAACATAAATCCTGCTAACAAGTGGAAATTATGAAATGGCAAAGATTTTATCTGATATGTCAAGCTGAAATTTCTATATACCAATCTTTTCTTACCTGTGAAAATACACAATATCATAATCATGTATTAGTACAAAAATTACATCTGAAGCTAATAATTGCTGTTATTCCAATGGCTCTTTCTAACTGAATTCAAATTTCCTTCCTATGTTAAACTCTTCTTACTCTTTTTATGGATATCATTTTTCTTGTACAGGTAGAAAAAAACTGACTAGTCAAAGTGAAAACCAATCTTTTTCCCAAGCAACAGTACTATGACATAGCCACAAAAATCATTGGCTTTCAAACACTAACACATGAATTCCAACATGTCCAGAAGTAAATAAGTATTAAGGTTTTCCTACCAACTACCAGGAATCTTGCATACATAGTTAAGTCTCCACTTGGAAAAAGTGGAGATTTGTGGTATATGTGTTTGTTTCTTACCACTATGGGGCCAATTTCCTTTGACAATGTGGTTGAGAAAGTAGAAGATACATATGTTGAGAGGGAGCATTAGGTCCTCATATTACAGTTTCTACTCAGCATTTGAAAACTCAAACGTTATGTTATTTGCCTTTTCTCATTTTAGAATATTCTAGCAAGCAAGTGCGACAGAAGGCCAACTCCAACAGAGAGACACAGAATAAAGGCAAACAAAATGAGCAAATGAGCCCATGCATTTATTGGAGACCAAAATCTGGCAGGCAATGAGGTTCTGGAAGGGTGCACACTCACCTGATCCTGAGAACAAACAAAATGTAGCATAAAAGGTACCCAAGCATAAAAAAGACACCTGATCACAAGGAATTTAGTTGTAAAAAGTACCTGTTGCTCTTTCATCTTACTGGTTATTGCTGAAAACCATTTCTCTAAACTCTTCAAAATGTATAGAATATAAATAACATCACCTTCTCAATAATATTGAAACAGAAAATGCTTGAACGATCAAAGGTTGCAGCTGTGACCCGCCTCCTAGTCCAGACCAGGCTTACAGCAGAGCATTTACTCTTCCCCGCAGGGTGGAGGCAGACTTGTGTGGCCAGGGCCCAGAGAGTGGATGTCTGCAATCCCCTGGCATCACAGAGAGCAGAGATTCACTCATTGTGAGACACACTAACAGTCTCCAAGTTCTCCTTAAAAGTAAATCTGTCTACTGGCTTTCAACAGATTTAAACTAAGATGTCAAGTAAAGCAGAGTAAACAAGATAAAAATAATCTAAAGATATGAATAACTTGCAAAAGGCAGAGCTGGATGTAGAAACTAAGAAAAAGAGACCTGCCTTGGGCATAAGGAGGTATAACATCTTCAACAAGATAATGATTTCCTATATGATAGCTCCTGGGTCTTTGCCTTTTTATTATCCTTGCAAATACTGATTTTGTATATTTTACAATTTTAGTCAACACACAGGAGCTTCATTTTTACCAATATTACCCTCTAGACACACTAGTCCTTGTAGAAAATAGTCTATGAAGGTCTACATGGACTGGAAAACATGATCTTTCCCTTTCCCCACAAGGAGATGGAGTTCTTCTCAGCCCTGTAAGAGGCATCTGGGTGTGGCTCCCCAGAATATCAACACAGATATAGGGAGGGAGAGATTGAATTCACCTAGAGCAGAGTTGAGAAATGATGTAATCTAAGATGTAAGAATTAATTTTTGGAACAAGAAATATATTTATATGAAACAATTTTTAATGGGCAATTTATTGCTTTCCAGAATGCAGACCAATAAAGTTTCCACCAAAGAGGCCATAGAGATCAGGAGAAACTGCTTGGAATTCAGAATTTCTAGTTTCTCCATTTCATGGGTAAATAAATTGACCTCTCAGGCTTGATTTGTTCATTTGTAGAGTAGAGATACAGATTTTTATCACAAAGGAATGCTGCTAGAATAAAATGAAACACTAGATTGAATGGTGATTAATACTTTGAAAAGCATTAATATAGTTATTATTATTTCTAAAAAGCACATCTTCTCCTTCATTTTCTCTCGCTGTGTCACAGACATCTAAATGGACCCTTTTCTTCTCTAGAACTTGTCTGACTTTAGAATCTCCTCTCAATCATGGCCAACTTTCACTTCTATACTATTCCCATGTAGCTCAGGAATAGATTCTGTTGCTGGTTTTCCCCTGACACGGTATCAGCAGAGCATATAACTTTGCCCCTGCTGCTTTTCCTTGGCTCTGAAATTTGTAATACCTGTCAAAACTGGATTGCAGGTCACATTTCCTTAAAACAACCCTCTGTTTAAAATAGTGTATACTGATCAGTAATCTACTTAACTCCAAGACTGCAAACTGTACCTCATTTTATCAACTCTGTAAGTTACTCATGCTTTTGATTTACTCAAAATAAAAACCAATTGCAACTTCTAACAAAATACATTTCTTTACTAGAATTTGAGAAAAAAATAGGAAAAGTTGCAAAATCATCATCATTCCATACCCTGCAAAGACACCCAACCATAGCAGTTATAAACAAAGTAAACGCAAAAGTAAAAAATTCACTCATTAGATCTGGGAAGGCATTTATAGATCATTCATTCCACCTTCTTTAGAAGGAGATAAGAAAAGGGCTAAGCAGGACAGGACTAATTATCCTGAATGATACCTATTTTAACCACACTGTAACTCACATAACTCTCACTATTTATATGTCAGTTCATCAAAGGGCAAGTATCAAATAAAACCAGGCCAAAATATAATTTTTTTAAGGCCAACACGTGTTCTTGACAAGCACTGGACAATAAATAAATGTTTTGGAAGAGGAGGAAACTACTTGTGTGTGGTGTTTACAGTTCATAAAACACATCAATCATGATCTTATTTTATCCTCACACCTTCCAAATGGAGAGAAGAGCAGAGCAGGTATTACCTCCACTTGCAAACCAGGAAGCAGCAGTTGCAAGATTTTCTCAGGGTCAAACAAACAGTAAACCAAAAATTTAGGCCTTGAGTCCACAGCTGACTGGAACCTTCATGCCTTCCTTCTTTTTGATTCCATTTTTTAAAAACTCTCAAAATTACTCTCCAATATTGTGTAATAGAGTGGTGATTACACCACAGCTTTTAGAAGCAAGCAACCTCTAAACGCCTGGAACCTCTGAAAGCAGCCTGCTCATTACTAGCTGTGCGTCCTCATGGAATTACAGAGCCATTGCTGTGTTAACTTGGTTTATTTATCTGCAAGTATAGATAATGACATAGAGCTCTCATAAAGGACATGAGAATTTATATATATATATGTACACATATATATACACACACATACATATACATCTATTATATATGTTAAGTCCTTAGCACAATACCTAGCATGGACTGAGGCATGAATTACATATATTACTCATTACGTCTTCCTTACATGCAAGTGCTTAGTATAAGCCTTAAAGCAGAAAAAAAAAAAAAAGAAGCTAAGTGCTTTTCCTTATATGAGCATGTGTAATTCATTAAGGTGTTTCCTATATAAAATATTTTTTTATGTAAAGTCCTTTAAATGATGTATTTCTAGGATCAAAATTTCTACAGCCTTTCTTGTACCTAAAGATCAGCAGCATCAGCATTTCCCAGGAGCTCATGAGAAATGTGCAGGCTCAAGCCCCACCCAGACTTGATGAATCACATCTGCATTTTAACAAGAATCCCAGGTGATTTGAATGCACATAAAAATTTGAGAAGCTCTGGTCTACAGCACAGCACTAGACAGCTGAGTGAAGGTGTAATGCACAGACACTAATATCAGTCATCTTCAAAGCCAAAAGCATGAGTTTCATTCAGCAACAAATGAAATCATTTGTTTCAAACGTGGGAAGTTCTCCACAGCTAGGATCCTTTTTATGACATTTGGTTTTATTAACCTATCATTGATTTATTATTCTCCCTCAATCCTACGATTTTACCCCCAACCCAGGAGAATACTTTTATATGCACTTGACAGATCAACACTCTCTAGAAGCTTGTGCTAGTAAAAGTTAAATAAAGAAAAGTCATGTTCTTAAAGATTTCTTTTCTTATCTCCCTTTTCTCTTTCCCTTTCCCAACTTAACTCTAAAGGGCAGCAGCTGCTGAGAATAAATGTGGAGCTTTCTAAAATTAAATCAGGGGGAAAAATTATATTACTGAGGTTAGAAGGAAAGGTGACATTTTTTAAAGGTTAAATTAGGTAAATTAATTAAAAACAGAACAAGTAAAAATCAATCCTCCTTGCTGAAAGTAAATAAGCACTATTTTTCAGTGGTCTGATTTTGTATGTATGCTTGTAGCTCTCCCTAAGGTGGAAGATCGTGCCGTGGCTGATGGAGACAAGGATTTCATCTTCTTAAATTCCCTCATCACCAAGGCTATTTGGCTTCATGGCCTAAAAGAGCTCAGGAACAGTAAGAAGAAGAGTAACCCAGACCAACTACCATACTTTAGCCAAAAGGACTTCAATATTGAGGACTTTGGACTAAACAACCAGCTTTCTAAAGCAAGAAAAGCTCATTTCTCAGCAACTACGAGAAAGTTGTTATAAAAAAAGGATTTACAGATTTACAGAGTAGAATCGCTCCTGGAGTTGTGGGCTTTGCAAGCATGATGATTGTGTTTGACACCTGGCTCCTACATTTTCTATGTGTGTGACTCTGGGTGTGTGTGACTTGTGACTCTGCCCTTCAGTTTCCTCTACTGTGGAGAATGGAATACTAAGACCTGCCAGACTAATATGAAGTTATGTTTAATTAGGGTATATGTAAACACCATATTCCATGCTACACTCAGCATAAATGGATAGCTATCAGTTACCTTTACTGCATGACAGTATGACTAGGTACAAAGATGTGATTACCACTAAACATGTTGGAAATAAAGACTGCTTGTAGACGTAGTCTTCAGGGAATTGATAACATGTAATTTATGTGCAATGTAGCTGTAAGTCAGAGGTATTGCTCTGTAGTCAATCAACCCAGCTTTCTTGTTCTAATACCTTCTTGAGGAAAACAATGGTTCTATACCTGTGATGACTTCACTTGCTTAAACAACTAGTAGGCTCATCTGATCAAATTATACAAAATGCTGCCCTTTTTTTTCCAGATATTTTGCTGCAATCTTTAGTTCTCTTTAAAATACATGAATTTATTGGAAGGTGATATAAAAATAGAAAATCCTGCTACATAAATAATAGTTTTATGCTATTAGTTTCCCCAGCAGTAGACAGAGTAGCAAGGACAATGTGCATTGCACCACTGAAATTGGGGAATTTATGGCTGATGTATTTGTGCTATTAAACGAATTTCCAAAGTGGAGTGGCTAAAATGTACACTGTTTTTACTTCTGGTCAAAAGAAGTCAAATTCTACTTGGGTAATAAAAACAAACATATTTGTTTTCTTTACTTCAAACACACATACACACTCCTGAAACAAATTTATATGTGTGTGTGTGTGTGTGCAAAAAAGGGGAACTCATCACATAATTCTTTCTTCATATAAAATATTAAATTTATATATGTATGTGTATATATATGTGTGTGTGTGTTTATATCTCATAGACCTAAATATAAAATGGAAAGCCATAGGGCCTCCCTGGTGATTCAAGGGGTTAAATGCAGCACTTTGAAGCTATCCACAGTCACTGCAGGATGAGTTCGAGCTCCTGGCCAGCCAGGGAACGGACCCACATGGTGCAGCAGACCTCTCCTGTCTTGTCCACTGCTCCCCTCAGCAGTGTATTTCAGTAGATCCACCTGTTCTGCTCCCTACTCTGTCTCTGGTGAATCCTATCACCCACCCCCAACAACACTGGCCTGTACCCCAGTTCTTATATAAATAAACAAATAAATCTTTTTTTTAAAAAATGCAAAGCCATAAAGCATTTAGAAGAAAACTACCTAGGAGAGAATCTTTTTGACATTGAGTTTAGCAAAGATTTCTTGGATTTGACTCCAAAAGCATAAAGAAAGAGAAAATATCAATCACTTGGACTTTATAAAAATTAAAAATGCTTCGCTCCACAAAATACTGTTATAAAAGGTAGGCCTTGAACAGGGAAAAAACACTTCCTAATTGCATATATGACTAAAAAGAAAACAAACCTATACCCAGAATATGTATGTTAGCTCTCAAAATTCAAGAATAATAAAGGAACTTAAAAACTAAGAATACTAATTGATCACAAACATGGAACATAAATGGAACTCTGTTAAGAATTTAAAGGGCTTAGACACTTTTGGGGAAATTTTGGCTCTTTCTTATATAAAAGTTAAGCATATACTCAGGTATTTTCCTAAGAGAAATATAACTTCTATTCACATACAATGAAATTCCATTTGTGGAACATTGTAAAAAAGGCAAAACTTAAGGGTAAAGAACAGATCAAATGTTTCAGAATATGTGGGACAGGAGAGGAACTGACTATAGAGTGATAGAACTGAGGAATTTTGAGAGGATGATGGAACTGTTCTTTATTTTGATTGTACTTATAGATAACTTTATGCATTTACCAAAATTCATAAACTCTGTACCATGAAATTACCACATGTAATTTTTAAAATGGATTTAAAAGTGAGCACTGAAAAAGAAACAAAATTGTTATTCTTGCAAATTATAGAATTGCCTATATAAACTATCCAGTCTCTAAAAATTAATAGAATTTAAAGAACTTAAACTAGACTGACTGACAGAAGATCCATATATGAAAATCAATTGCATTTCTCTACACTGAAAGATATTATGAATACAAAATGAAAATTAAAAAACAGACTTGTATGGAGAAAATTACTTTTAAAAATTAGTGTAAAAATGGAAAAATATAATTGGTGATAAGCATGATGGTGAATATATTTATCAATATAGTTAGTCTATAACCTTAATTTTCTCAATCAAGCAGTAAGCTATGTGTTGCTACGAAGATATTTTGAAAAGTCCATAATCAGCTAACTTTAAGTAAGAGAGATTATTGTAAAACACCCTGGTGATTTTGTTCAAACAAAGCTGAGACTTCTATGAAGAATTTCCTTCTGTGGACTACAGCTTTAATGTGCCCAAGAGTCCCTTCCGGCCATTTTCGCCTGTCCTATGAATCTGAACTAGCCTAGTCAACCCTAGAACCATGTAAGTCAATTCCTTGCAATATATCTCTCAATAAATATTTCTTTCTGTTTCTGTTTCTCTGATTGAATGCTGATAGTACAAAGAAGGCTGAATTTCACAAAATATAAATTTTCCCCAAAATTATTTTTGGATTGAGTAGTTTTAATCAAGTTCCAACTTTTTTTCAGTCATTTGAAAAACTTATCCTAAACATCTCATGAAGAACAAAAGCTCAAGAATTACCAAAATATTCCTGAGGACTAAGCTCAACATAGTTTGCTCGCTATCAGTACCTACAATTACAATGCTATACTGGAATTATATTTTATATGTTATATGTTATATTATCATTTATTATAATGTATTATATAACATATAATGTTATATGTTATATTGATTAAGGAATTCCAAAAGAAAATTTGACCCAACAGAACAGAATAAACAGCCCAGAGACAGTCCCCTAGGTACAATGAAAGCGATTATGATGAGGTATTGTAGAGCACTGTAGAAAAGAATGAGTTACTACACATGACCTTCTCAATGAATCATAAATAGGACACTGAGAGAAAATGGCTAGTCACAGTCAAATACGTAAAGTGACATATAACACCTTTTTTAACACTTGGAGCAAGGAAATTTGTTTAGAGATACATACAGAGATTAAAAAACTTTTTAACATAAACAAGGGAATGATATACACACAACTCAAGAGAGCAGTTACCCCTGAGAGGGAAGCAAGGGAGTTGGAATAGGAGCAGACATTCATGGATGCCAATTATGCTCTTTTTTAAAAATTTGCATAGTAAAAGGGAGATATTCAAAATAGTTACTAAATAATCCCAAATTGAATAGAATAAAACAGCCAGAAATGGCATGAATAGTCTAAAGGGGCGCATCCATTGACCGTTAGCCTCACAAAGATCTATTCACTATCCATTGTGCTTCCCAATGTGGAGAACAGTCACATGTTTTTATCATATTGTACTTTATACAATGAACATCATAATGGTCACCATGTACATGAAAATGTGCTCAACATCACTAATCCTAAGGGAAATACAAATGAAAACCACAATGAGGTATCATCTCACACATGTTGATGGTTATCCTCAAAAAGACAAGCAATAACAAGTGTTGCTGAAGGAGTAGAGAAAAGTAAACCCTGTGTATTGTTTGTTGTACAAATGTAAATTGGTCTAGTCACAACGGAAAAGAGTATGGGGGTTCCTCAAAAATTAGAAATAGAACTATATGATATGCTCTAACAATTTATATGTCTGGGTATATGTCCCAAGGAAATGCAAATAATATCCTAAAGAGATATATGAACTCCCATGTCCACTGCAGCAATATTCTCAATAGCCAAGATATGGAAACAAACTAAGTATCCATCAAGGGATGAATGGAAAAAGATGTGATGATACAGATAGAGAAATATGGCTAGATATAGATATGTTATTGTATCCATGCATGCAATGGGGTATCATTCAGCCTGAGAAAGAAGGAAATCCTGATACATGAAACCACGTGTTAGATCCTGAGGGCACTAAGAAAAATAAGTCAGACAGAGAAAAAAAAATACTGTATGATCACATTTACATGTGGAATCAAAAAAATCTGAATTGTAAAAACAAAGCTGAAAGTTTACTAGGGAATAAAGGGTAGTAGGGAAGAAGAAATGGGGAGGAATTAGTCAAAGAGTACAAACTCCCAACTATAAGATGAATATGTTCTTGGGACCTAAAGGAAAACATCGTGACTATGTTAATAATATTGTACTATATGCTTGAGATTTGCTAAGAGAGCAATCTTAAATGCTCCCACCACAAACAAGAAATGGTAATTATATGACATGATGGAGGTGTTAGCTAAGGCGATGGTGGTAATCATACTGTATTATATAAGTGCACAAAATTAACACATTTTACACTTCGAACTTACATAATTTTTCATGTCAATTGTATTTCATAAGGCCAGAAAAAATTAATAGATAAATGAATTAGTAAAGGCACAGTGGAAAACTTCAAATGAAATATTACTGTGGTTCTATATGCACCAAAAATTCCAGGGAAGTTTTGTCCTCATTATAAGTAAAGTTCTCATGGTGATGAAACACAATTTCTGCCCCTAAAAATGGAAAATAAAAATTTCTTAAGTGATTCCATATAACATACTAATATTCAAACTTTATTGTCTTTGGAGCTCAGGATTCTGATTGATAATGTGATCAAACAAGAAAAAATATAAAATCAATATATTAATTTGGAAAATTGTGGAAAAGGATAAAATATACTGAATATTTCTGTAAGACTTGTGTAGGGTCAGAGAACAATCAGGCCTTTCCACCCTCCACCACTGTGATGATGGACACCTGTGGTGCTACGAGCATTCCAGGGTGGGCATGCACAAGTGGGCGCACCTGAGTTGGACACAGGCTTAAATGGGCAGCGTCATGAGGACACCAGGACCAACAGTATGGACCAACACAAGCAGCAGCAGTAGCAAAGCAGCTGAGAGGGTGAGGTGCACCGGGGACTGGGAGGCCTGCCAGCCTCCTGGCCCCCCTGGCACCCCTGGCTGCCATGTACATGGACACCTCTACTAATAAAAGCATGAAAAGCCACCGAGAGCTCCAAGACTCCCTTTCCTTCACCCCGTCTGCCAGAATCATGGAAAACCTTGCTCCTGTGCCACCCCTTCCTGCTGCTACAACTTGTCACAGTTTTGAACAGAAGTTGCCCCCTTTGAGCAATATTCCCATCGTCTCCCTGATTCCCAAGACCCACAACCAAAGTAACAAGAGTAAGGATAGTCCTATTAGATTATAACCATGGCTCTCATTTTATTACTATATTGCTACCATACTCTGGTTTCTCTTCAGATAGCATAAGTCTTTCACCTTTAACTATAGTGCTACCATCTTGAACATTAATTTATTTATAATAATGCTGCAATAAATATTTTATATTAATAAACAAATATAAAATCCATGGAAGCATGTATCTATAACAACTCTCTATGAGTTTAAATAATCAGTAACTTTTACATGATCCTATCCTATCTATTTAATGGGTTTTATTTTTTACTGAATCAAATTATTATATCTACAGAGAATACAAAGCAGTTAAGTGATTCAGTCAATTGAAGTGAATTAAATAATACCAATTCTTTAAGTTCAATCATAAAAGATTTCAAACTACTTAGTCTCATTAAAAAGAAAATGCCCTTTGGATATTTTAAAAATATGGCTGTGCCGATATCTTAGTGTTTTAAAAATTTTTTTTAATTATTCCTGAATCCCTTCACTCTATGACTGTCTTCATAATGATGACCTTTCATTTTCATCACTTTTAATACAATACACTTATTAATAACCTGGGTGACCTATCAGATCAACTAAGGATATGGTATATTTTCCAGGAAGAACAGTTCTTTCCCTGTGTATATAAAACCATAGCTATCCATTAGCTATTTTATATGAAAGAAAGCAGATAGCTATTTTATTGTTGGTTTTTATTCAAACATGGAAAAAAGTCTAAAACTGAAGAAGAGACAAGGAAGGTCATACTGGTCAAATAACAAATGGAGAGGCTCGAGAGAGAATGCTTCCTAGAATAATGTTTGATATTATTAACATAAATAGAAATCAAATCCATTTAAAAACCTTAGATGGCATTCCATTATCTCTCTTAGCCTTGATTTGAATTGTAAAAAGTAGCATTAAAATTATAAGTGTACGCGTTGATAAGCGACATTTAATTTTGTGTTTTCTTTTATGTTTCTTTCAATGTTTTCACATTGTTTCAATAAGGTTGTTTCACAAGAAAGACCCTAACATTTTCACTGGATGTAGGTGTCCCTGGAGCCATTGGACAAGAGGAGGTCACTCAGCAATTCATCCCTGTGCATTTATGAATGATTTGGACCTCCCCTATTTTCAATATGGGGTGGGGGAACTTATTAATCATTTTCTGAAACATTAATGGACAGACAAGCACATTGCCAGCTGGCGAAAAATGGCAGCTGCAGCAGAATGTAAAGCACCCTTGACATAATTATGGAACGCAGCCAGGGCCAGGACTCACACAGAAAAGAATGTATCTTCAGTGACTTTGTCAATCAGTAGGGCTGAAAGGTCAATGATTATCAATAAAGAAAATCTAAAACTCATTTTTCTTTGCTCTGATGACAGCCTTCAGGCTATTTGATTAACATTATTACTAACAACACAGAAACGTTCACCCCTGAGCAAACTCAATGGATCAAACGCATGAACACACAAGAGGAGCAACTGCTTGCAAATTTCATCAGCATCATTTTTCAAGGTAACCATCAAACCTCACTTTAATTAAAAAATTATCAAAGATGCCTTAAAAACAAGGTCGAAGTTGTCTTTTCACTTTATATAAGAATTCCCAGCAGGATTTAGCAAAAAAATACCGGCCTACAGTAATCAGGAGATCTGGCTTTTAGTCCTCACCCTAGACATAAAAAGATGGATGATTTTAGTCAACTAAGTTAATCTAAGATGAAGATGTAAAATGAAAGTTGACTCATCGGGTATTTAAGGTCATTTCCAATTCTGAAATACTAAGGGCAGGATTTGCTTCCTTTAAACATCAGCATCAGTAAACATTTATATTTGCTGACTGCAAAGTATGCTGATCTCCACAGAAACAAAAATGAAATTTTCAGAATTTAGACCATGTCTATATCAGGTTGAAAGCAACACAAACATTCTGCTCTTCTGCCATCCTTTTCTCCTCCTTTGCCTTTCTGCAAACTTTCCTAACCTTTTATCTCTCATAGAAATATTCTTGTTTCTCTGTTCTTTCGAAATTCTGATCATTTTTCAAATCTTCATAGTCCCCAGATCCCATGCCAAGAAATCACACCAATATCCCCTCTCTAAAATTCAATTATTTTTTTCAATCAGTAACACACAGTTATGTTTTGCTATGTTTAACGAGTTAATGCCAGTTGTATTGGTCTTCCATGACTATCTTTCAAACTTCTTCTATAACAGGGACCTCTAAGACATCACTGGATCCCATACCAATAACTTGCAGAGCACCAGTATATTAGGCTTCCATAATGTGTTGTTAACTAATAAGTAGTTTATCTTCTGGATGTCAAAAACCATAAAAACTTAATAATTGCAATTCACTTGACCATTTTCCCTCCTGAAGCAATGAAATTCTTATAAAAACTTTGTCTCCTCTGTCTGCATGACTTCCAAAGCACAAGAAATAAAATGTAGCATAATATCGTAATAATGTCTAACTAATGTTAAGAAAGATATTGTTTTTCTGGTTCATTCTTTCCACATCTAATCCTAACAGAACCCAGATTTAACATAATCCATTTTTTTTTCTGACAACAGCACCACAATCATGACTATAATTTATACTTACATTCATAAATCTAATTTATTTGATCTACAATCAGGTTATCCAAAAAATTTAAAAAGTCAAATTTTTTGACATATTTATACACCGCAACATTATTTTTAAATCTACTATGGCTCCCAATTCTTTTTCCATAATGTTCACACCCACCTAGGAATCCTGTTTTTATTTTGTCTTTTTTTTTCTTCATGAGTCTATGACTTCCTGCTTTAAAAAAACAAAAAAGCAAATGTTATTCAGTCTTTGTCTGGACATTTTTTCCAGTATCAACATCATTTGAAGTATTATTTCTTTCTTAACAAAGTTTTCCCTTACAAACAATGTATTAGCACGCTATCTTTCACTTTATAAATATGATATGATGGGTAAAAAGTCTGCAACTGACTTCAGGAAAATTTCCACATGAAAAACCCAAGTCTCAACTCCAATTGAGGAGAGGTTATTTTCAAACTAAATCTCTTTTCTGTTTAAGAATCTCATATCATCATTTTTCTCTTTGGAAATGTCTACTTTAAAAAAGCAAAAAATCTAAAATGCTATCTGTGATATATTCTCAAAATAATGTCAAGTAACTTGCATAACAACTTGCCTATATTCCCCTTCATATAGCATATACTGAATAAACAATGAAAAACATCACTTTGGTGTACTCAAAACTACCCATCAACTAGTAATCTGTCACAATCTAGACCAAGATGTGTTCTGTTTTACTCTGTATTGAGTTGACATATATGGTCAAAGTCTAAATTCACCTTTCTCTCTCTTACTATATACTCTTTCAATCTTAAAAAGTATGAATGAATTAGAAGTACTTTTTTCTAAAGAAAATAAACCAACTGAAGTCATTTTCTATTACTACAGTTATGATTCTCTACATTTGTCCCCACTTTTACATTGTATAGTTATTTTTCCTCTTCTATCTCAGTAGTCATGAGTTTTTTTCCAATTGATTGGAAGTAACTGAAGTAGATTCATAGTACTCATCCACAAAGAAGTCTCCAAATTCCATTTACCTAACCTAAATGCACATCCATTCACAATTTACTTGCAAGAAATCCAAAGTCTTTACTTCCAGCACAGGACATTTTTCCAAGTAATGACAAAATTAGTTCGTTTTACCTACTATCTAAAAATCCAATAAAAGCTTGGCCTTCTGGAAACTATAAGGCTGGACACATGTATAATTATGAGAAAACAGATCATTTGTCAAAAACTGCTTACAAAGTACCAGGGACATTTTTCCATTCAATAGTTACTCATTTAGCAAATGTGTTGTGAAATATCAACTAATTATTTCCAAACTTTTCCTAATGTGTTAAAGGATTTTAAAATATTTTTATATTATTTAAATGCAATTTTTCTACTAACTTTTCTATTTTTAAATTAACAAACTGAGGCATTCACTAATATCTTCAAGCGCTAATTCAGTCAATCTGGAGAAATTTAGCAGCATTTATGCTGCAGTGTAATGGGTAACTTTCTCATTCTCTAATGTTCTGATTATAGATTAAAATAGGAACCAAATTCAGCATTTACCCAGAAGAAAACTAGAAAAAGTGTGACAAGCTATGGTATATACATTGCTCGGGTGACGAGTGGAGCAGCCTTCACATCTATTTCTTCAGAAGGGTTAGTTTTCATACATCCTACGTACATTAAAATTAAAATATCACATTTGACTGTATAAAATATACATTTCAAAAGGAAAGAAAGACACATAAAAGAGGAAAAATAAGCAGAAATAGAGCTTTTTCCGTGTGCTTTTTAAAGAACCTTGAACTAGACTATCTGTATGTATTTCACAATGAAACTCAACAGGCAGCCAGAGTCTCTTCTCCATAGGAATGCAATGAGAAACTTGGAGAACTATTGAACACTGCATTTTCTCAGTGGAGTAGAATATACACATTAGCACAAGGGGTTCTGCCACTTGGGGAAATTCAGTGTTCAGTGGCTTCAACTTCCTACCCAACAGCGGTGTCATGCAAGCAGCCCGCTCGGCTTGGGTGTTCCATAAAACAAAGGAAATACTTTTAAAACCAGCTAAATGATAATGACTGGAGCTGAGCTGCTTTGTTCTCAGACATAGAAACAGGACAAGCACAAACACACACTACCCTTTTGAGAGACTTCTCTGCATACTGTCTGTTTTTTGCTCCAAGTCTCCAAAACTAGGGAAGAAATACAGATACTACCCAAATAATGTTAGTTGTAAATATGTTTGCCTTCACATTGGTTCTCTTATAGCTTTGAATATTTCTGTTGGCAGTTATACAAAACATTCCCTTAATTCTAGGTGCCTGTGAATTTTATCTGTTATTTTAGCAAGAGTGAGTTATTTTACACAACAGCATGCTCAACAGTTTGGCTCAACATTACATATGAACCTCAATGCAAAC
Organism: Galemys pyrenaicus; assembly: GCA_019455555.1. Classification (NCBI taxonomy): domain Eukaryota; kingdom Metazoa; phylum Chordata; class Mammalia; order Eulipotyphla; family Talpidae; genus Galemys; species Galemys pyrenaicus. The sequence continues at coordinate 4,745,990 of JAGFMF010011446.1, read as the reverse complement.
CTGGTCACCTAAGACTTGATATTCTACATGATTGCAACTGTGCCTCAAGATAGCCTCATAGGTCAGACATGACCTTCTATTTGTACTTGTTTCAGACTCTAGGCAGGAAGAGGAAACCCAAGAAGCAGGAAAAAAAAAAAGAAGAAGAAGCACAATACATGAAAGACAACTTAGAAGTCATCTTACTCCATTCTCAGTCAATTGCAAAAAAAAAAAAAAAAACATTTTCAAAAGGATGTCATCAGTAGGTTTGTAAATACACCAACAAATTACACCACAGAATATTTTGCAAGCATTGCCTAGAAATAAGTGTTCAGCATAGCAGCTGCAATCACCAGCACATCATCTGATACCTATAAGAATGCCTTGCTGCAAAATCTCTCTAGGTAACAAATGTTGTCAAAATGTTTTACGTGGAAACCCAGCCATTCGGCTACTATAAAGGAAAACATTCTAAAAGAAAAAAAAAAATAGTCAAAGGTCACTACAACCTCAAGTTCAGTCAATCTAATTAATGTATCTCTGCCTTGTTTGACAAAGCTATTTTCCGTGGTACCTAGACTTTTTGTTCTGTCATTGGAAGACACAAATGTGCTATCAATGGCATGTCCTCAGTAAGCATGGCAAAAATAATGTCTGCTATATTTCATAATAGTGGCAATTTTATGCCTCTGAACACCTTATCTTTGTAGAACTAAAAACCAACCATAAATTACTGATATTCTCATTCAAGTCCTAGCCTAAATCATTGTTTTTAAGGGTATTTTTGCTCTGAAGAGTGGGTAAGATTAGGTCAACTCTATGGTGCTGTCACCTCCAAAGTCTAAGGTTTCAGTGATTTGTTACTTTATATTATTTGTTTAAAGATTTGTTTCCTTATGCATATAAGAACTGGGGTGTAGGCAAGAAATGTGGGGGGAGAGAGGATTTACTAGAGGCAGAGTGGGGAACAGAACAGGTGCATCTATTGAAACCCATTGCTGAAGGGAGCAGAGGGTGGGGCAGGAGAGGTCTGCTGCCCTATGTGGGTTAGCTCCCTGGCTGGGCACTGAACTCACACACCGAGACTTGAACTCCTGTACCACCAGGGAGGCCCAGATATGGTGTTTTAAATGTGTGTTTATATATTGGTCAGATAGTCATTTTAACATGCATTAGCAAAATCAGGGAAAGTACAGAATGTGCTGAAAATATACTTAATATACTTCAAGGGCATTTTTTGGAAACTAAAGAAAGAATATTTCTTAAAAAGAGCTAGAGAAAAAATCGCTTATTTAGTTGTATTTACTTTTAAAATCAAACTGATATATATTCTGCTTTCACTGAGTTGTTCATTGAAATCTGTTTGGTCTTACTTTTCTCTCTCTATCTCAGGAGTCAGAACTACAAGCTTCAGAATTTGGTTCAGATGGTTATCTGCAATTTCTCTTAGTAGCGCTCTTCGAGGTCAAATCCATTACAGCATATGTTCAGACTGACTTTGCACACTTAACTCCACTGGGCTTTCAGTGACATACTCAGCACTTCACCTGAAAACCTGTTATCCATAGATACAGGAGATGTTAAAAAATGATACATACAACAACAAAAAAGGAAAAAAGAAAAAGACCTGTACTTTTTTCCTTTGTTGACTACATAATTTTTAAGGTTTCCTACAGAGATGTGAAAGACAAATTAAAGGATGATAAATAAACAGCATATGTATGTCTAACTAAACTACAACTAAAATCATCTAATAAAGACCATAGCCCCTTTTTAAAGATAAAAACCTATTTTAGCACTAAATGGTGCTATTCTGTTCCCAAGCCACCTGGGCCCCAGCCAGAGAGGCATAAGTATGGCCTTCAAGGACTTCCCAGGGTGGTAGGAGGACAGCGATACAATCTTGTCATTGCATAATTTGCTTCACTAAGGGAATGTGTAGCAGAAAATAAAGTTCATCAAACCTTGTTGATTCTGAAATTAAAAACACTGAACAATTTTGTTTTCCCATAAGGTGCACAACACATTGAACATCGCAGCTGTGCTCCTCAGTTATACTGACTTGGATTCTCTTGGAGATTTTCTTCTTATTTTAACAACATCCCTGATATGATTTGCTGTACTGACAATTGGTTAAGGCAACAGGATCTAGGAGAGGAATATACAGATATTTGAGTTTGTACTGTTGTGTTTTAATTTGTCTTTCATTGTTTCTTAGGAAACCCAAAAAAAAGATGATATGGGTTAACAGGGGGAAAGGTATTTAAATAAAAGTATTTAAATTGTTGCCATCATAAGTAGATGATATTTTATGACATCATTATTCTCTCTCTCTCTCTCTCTCTCTCTCTCTCTCTCTCTCACTCTCTCTCTCTCTCCCTCCCCACCCCCAGCAAGCAGCTACTTCCCTGTTTTTCTCCATAGCTCTACCCACCCAAATATGGGAGGAAATGAGAATGAAGATCTAACTGATAAATGTCATGCAGGCTTCTTCTACCAAATCTTATACAGATAATTTTTTTTTAAATATCCATTTGCTAACTTCAGAGAAATAAAAAAAATCTGCAAGCAAAAAAACAGGCTGTCCCTGTTCCTACAAGAACAAGTTGTAGTTACTCACTTTGTAAATATCTACGTTAGTCTGCTTAAGCTCAGAATTTTAATCTCTTTTGACCTTTAATACTTTTTCACCCTCTTGCCCCAAACTCCATCCCAAAATAGTCTTGCAGTCCTTCTTCTTTCTTTCTATTTCTAGCACTCACTTCTTTTCAAACAACTCTAGCACAGGCTTTATTACCTAATAGTTGACTTCTAAAGCTTTATAAGGTTGTCTCACTTCTCATTGGATATTTACATCAAGATCTATGAATTCTCTGAACACTTATTCTACTTGCAAGCTCACAAGTAAGTCTGCCAGTTTCATGGCTACTGGAAGATGACATAAAACTCCTGGGCCAGAGACAAGTAAATTCAATAAATAATAAATGCATTAAAAAAATTAAAAGTTTAGGCCTCCCTGGTGGCACAGAGAGTTGAGCACCACACTGTGAAGCATTCATGGCACAACAGCATGAGTTCGATCCCCGGCCAGGAAGGGGACCCACATGGCACAGCAGATCCCTCCTGCCTTGCCCGCTGCTCCCCTCAGCAGTGTATTTCTTTTTTTTTTTTTTTGTATTTTTTAATGTAAATTTTTTTAATTTAGATATATTTGACATCAACTGTAATCCCCATGTATTCCCCATCACCATATCACCAGTGCACCATCACCTCAGTCCCCTGTGCTCCCATCTGCCCTCCACCCTTCCCCTCTTCCCTTCCCACCAAGTGTCCCCAGTTTGTCTTTGTCTTTTAATTTTTGGTTTTTGTTTCTTTCTTGTTGTTATTATTATTATTGTTGTTCTTATTCCTTTCCTTGATCCTTATTTGGTTCCCTTATATTCCTCCTAGTGGAGGAATCATCTGGTATTTTTCTTTTGCCTTCTGACTTACTTCTCAGCAGTGTATTTCAATCCATCTGCCTGTTCTGCTCCCCACTCTATCTCTGGTGAATCCTCTCACCTCCCATGACTCTGGCCTGTACCCCAGCTCTTGTGTGCATAAATAAATAAACCTTTTATTAAAAAAATTAGAAGTTTATAAACTATAACATAACTATATAAAACAAACATAAACTACTCAGAGCAATAGCACTAAGTAGCAGAGTTGCCATTCATTGAACTTCAGTGAGTCTCAGTTACCAAAGACAACAGGAAAGGCTCAAGTACCTGGGGAGGAGCCCTGAGCTCAGAGAACCCACATCTTCCATGAGGGGTACTAAGTCTATTCAATCTCTGCCCCAGAAGGAGACATTATTTTTATTGTTATTACACCAGTCAATAAATAAAACTACCCTTGACTCCAAAAGGAGACACTATCTCTATCTTTCAAACATGTAGCCATGAAACATGCCTGTAAAGTTAATTCACAACGGAGGCAATCAGTGGCCCTGCGCTGAGGATGTGCAGAAATATAAGGGAGTCATGGATGACTGTCTTCCAACACTTTAGCCTGGGGAAAACTACATAACCTCTCTAAACCTGACTTGCCTCATCCATAAAATGTGAATAATAAAACCTACTCATTAACTGTGCTGGACTGTTATGAAGGTTCAATTAAATAATATACATAGAAAATGTTTTAGCTCATTGCCTGATTCAAAATTTCTCATCGACATACTTAGTCATTGCTACATTATTCAAGTTCTATCCCTTTCTACCTTGTCTGGGCTGAACATTAAAACTTGCTTCTCGTTTATTCCTTTTCCACCAATTAGATGTGTGTTTGGTCAGAATTGTCTATTTACTTCCCACTAAAAGGACAGGCGTCTCTCCCTATGTGAGATAACAGAACAAATATATATTGGGTTCTGGCCCCAGTCCCGCAGAGCTCTTGCAATTTCCTAAGTGACAAGAGTACTAGAAGCATCTTTTGTTTGGTCTTTGTCCCTGGCTTCTGACAAAGGGTTCATGAAACCCTTGCAATTTTCTGGTGTTAAGAGTGTCTTATGTTCTAATGATCAAGTCTGAGTGGCCTCCTGAGTGGATCCTGGATGGGAGCTGGTCACCAGAACCATCAGGCATGATTAGAACTTGGAACTTTCAATCCCACACCCCCCCCCTGGCCCACCATTCTCTTGAGAAGTCAGAAGGGATGGAAATGGGAGTTAAGGTGGCACAGTGGGTTAAGCAACGCACTATGAGGCAAACTGCAGCCACTGCAGCACGAGTTTGAATCCCTGCCACGGAATGAGGTGACCCATATGGCACATTATTCCTCTCCTGCCTCTCCTGCTCCTCCCCTCAGCAGCGTGTTTCAGTTGATCTGTCTGTTCCATTTCTCATTCTATCTCTGGTGAATCCCCCCCACCCCTCATGCATCTGGCCTGTACCCCAGTTCTTGTGTGCATAAATAGATCTTTCTTAAAAATCACCATTCCTAAATGATAAAGCTTCTACTAATATCCCACAGGGATTTGGAGAGCATTCATATGCAGCCCCACTCCATGGGGAAAGAAGTCCCTGTGGTAGAATCCCTCCAGACCTTGCCCTCTGTCATTATCAGACTGTTCTTCTTTCTGTATCATTTATCAGGTCCTCTGATAAATTTGGGTGAGTGTTTCCCTGCGGTAAGTGTTATTCTGTGAGACACTCTGCTAATAAGGTAATTAAACCAGAGGAGAGTGTTTGTAGCAGCAGGAAGGCACGAGGCAGATTCTCTATGATTCCAGCAACAGGGAAAGGAGGAGTCCTGGAGCCCTCAGTGGCTTTTTCAGGCTTTTATTACTCTTCATCAGAGGCGACCAGGTATATGGCAGGCAGGGGACCCAGGGAACCTGGAGGCTGGCGGGCCTCCTAGCCCCCAGCAAACCTAACCCTGTGCTTACTGCTCTCTCTGCTGCTCATGGTGTCCCCATGATGCCACCATTCTATGCCCCATGTCTCAGCCCAGGTGTGCCCACCTACGCATGTTCACTCACTCCAGGTGTCCACCATCAGGCATGCATGCAGGACCGCAGGTGTCTATCACTAATGCTAATGGCAGGAGGGTGGAAAAACCTGATAATTTTCATTTACCCTACAGTGGTCATGGGAACGTCTGATTTGCAACCATGTTGACAGAAGTTATAGGTAAGCTGGGGACCTGCTACTTGCAACTGACACCTGAAGGGAGGGTGGGGACAGCAGTTATGGGACTGATACTATCTCTAGGTAGAGTCAAACTGAGTTAAACTGGAGGACACCCAGATGGTGTCTCAGAATTGGTTGGTGTTAGAAAACCTCACACACATTTGCTGACAAGAAGCATGACAAGCAAAATGTTCTGTGTGAGTAATGAAGGAAAAACACAGGAGGGAGACGACTGGGTTTTTTCCTACAAATGATATCTATACCTGACCACTTTCCCTCTGTCTGAAACCCTACCCCACTTCTTCCCCTAATCCAACCACCTTTTGTGGTTTATTGAAAGCCTAAGAATTCTTCAAAATCCCTCAAGTCACTGCAGGCTACAGAGAACTTTGCTTCCAACAGCTCGCTGCATTTGCATATACCCCTCAATAAATGCCAGGTTTCTTTCATCTTATTATATTTACACACTGATGGATTTAATTTCTCCCAGCTGGTCTCTCACTTGACTTCTTTTTAACATTTCCACATGGGCTTTCTTGCTTCCCAAGTAAAAGTCAATTATGTGTACAAAATAAATTATGTGATAATGTAGTACCATGATACAATTGTCAGCAAGAACATGTTTTTTCCCAAGGTGATTAAGGAAAGCTTTAGTTTATTGTTTTTTTATTTACCAACCAAGTTTTATACATTCTAGTCCCTTAATAACCTTGCTAAATTTTTCATTGGACAATCTTAATGGAAAAAAATTTCTAATGAAAATAATTGTTCCATGTAGGAAAAGGACCTATGCTTAAAACTCCCTGAACAAAACCAAAGTTAAATAGATACTGGAAGTTAACACATTTCCGGGCAAGTGGTCTAAGTTGAAGTGAATTGAGAGTGCAGTGCAGCTGTCTACCTGTCACCAGAAATGGCCATCATTCCTGGTGTTCTGGGCCACAAAACCTCAGCAAAGGGAACAGATGAATTAGACTGTTATTTGAAATGACATGAGTCGCTCCTATAGGCAATGTAATAGATAATACAGTTTAGATCTTGGGATATGTCCTCAAGGAACCCTGTAACTTAGCTCCAGAGCAGATTGCTAGTCATTCTGGCCATTTCCAAGAGAACCAGGTATAATTCTAAGCCTAGAGGAGAGTGGGTAGCACAGAAGAGAGAAATCGGAACCAGAGATATAAGACAGCATAAGTGTGCGTACTCAGCTACATCTCAGAGAGAATCCCAGTCTTGACCTGAGCTCATTTCCAAATTTTATTCTAAGGAGTACCTTCCTGCAAGACAATAAAACCCATACTATCAACACATTCCCTACTTCACTTAGGGCCTGACACTCCCAGGAAGGCAGGAGGAAGCTCTATAAAGTAGCACTGCCCTATAAAATGTTTTGTGCTGATGGGAATGTTCCATGTCAGTGCCTTCCAATATTAGAGCCAATGACCACATATGGCTACTGAGCATGTAAAGGTGACTAGCGTATCTGTAGGGTAAAGGTTGATCAGGTATTTCCACCCTCCCACCACTGATGATGAACACCTGAGATGCTGCGCGCATTCCAGGGTGGGCATGCGCAAGTGGGCGCACCTGTGTTGGACACGGGCATAAATGGGTGGCGTCATGAGGCCGCCAGAACTGTGAGGATCGACAGACAGAACTGCGAGGACCAACCGACAGGACCAAAAGTACTGACGAGCAGCAGCAGCAGAGAGAGAAGAAGCAGCCGAGAGGGTGAGATGCGCCGGGGGCTGGGAGGCCTGCCAGCCTCCCGGCACCCCAGCACCCCTGCCTGCCATGTACCTGGCCACCTCTACTAAATAAAGTATGAAAAGCCACCGAGGGCTCCAAGACTCTCCTTCCTTGACCCGTCTGATCCCGAACCCTGCCTCCAGCACCCCCATCCTGCCGCTACAATATCTCAAAAACAAAATGTTTTATTATCTCTAATTTTAATGAATTGCATATAACTAGTGGCTCCTGTATTAGAAGGCAGATCTCTAGAACCTACCACATGGCTGCCTTATATTCATGAACGTTGTCTCATTGAGCCTTGAAACTAATCCTGCAACTGAAGTGCTATGATGTTTATTTTTGTAACTGAAGAAATAGAGACTGAGCTATCTGCAATCATTGGTACATTTTTATATGATAATGAGGCAAATAAGTGGCAAAGCAAGAATTTAATCAGATTTTTCTGACTATACAATTTAAGCACTTTTTTTTTAATCTCCACCACCTTACCTTGTCTAGATCATGTCCAAATTCCCTAACTTGGCTTGACCATGCTTTATAATCTGATTTCAGTAACACTTCCAGTCTCACCTCCACCACCCTTTCCCACTTCCTCTACTTCAGGAGTGGTTCTTGTCTCCAAATCCTGAGGCATTTTCCTAAGTCTTTGCTTTTCAGTTCAGGGCACCCATAGCTTAAAAGCCCTCCCTCACTTTTCTTCTCTTCCAAGTCTGGTGAGTTCCTATATTATATTCTGATTTTCTGCTTATATGTCCATTTCCTTATCTAGAATGTGAGCTGAAGGAAGAGTGACAACTCACCTTGTGTCCCCAGGATGTAGCACAGTAAATATTCCCAAAGAAATTTACTGCCACACGGATAAAGGGGGAAGTGAAAATATATAAGAATTAAATTCATCACACAGGCTTAGAGCCTAGTAGTTTCAGGACCCTAACTGGGTACTGAGAATTTAGTGAACAATGAATAGAGTAAGAAGGCAAGATGTCTTCCCGAGACCTGCTTTAACATTTTGTGCACAGGAAATACATACTAAGTATACAACACTATACAACACTATGGTTGGCAATGACCATCACCAGTAGTCCCCCCAGGCTACAGGAAACAGAGGTGTCACGGAGCACAGTTATCCCTGAATGGCTGGAGTTGATACTAACACCAAAGGTGACTGGATAATGTACAGGTTGCCTAAACTGGCATCTATAAACATGCGTCCCCAACCCCTAGACTAGTTGGTGCTAAACCTCTGAGGAGGGCACCAAGGAGTGCAGGGTTATTTCATTCCTCTGGAATATGTAACCAGCTCTGCCTCACAGAAGCCGATCTTGTAAGGACCAGGCACAGAACCGGCTGAGAGAAGACATACAAACTGACTCCTGGTTCAGCACATGCGAGTACCTTGTGGAAACTGACTTAATAACAGGTCAGTTATCTTAGAGAACAGGCAACTTTCCTCAAAGCTCTCCCCCGTTGCACCACGGGGACCCATACCAGCATGAAGACATACCAAGGGAAGCTGTCACTATGATGCAAAAGCCAGGCCTCTACCAGGAACTGATGGTGGTATTGGGGAAGTGAGCAAATATGTATATTCTCTAGTGTAGTTGGAATGGGCAGAGAGACTGGGGACCACCTCTCAAGTCTTAGAACAGCACTAAATCAATGTTTCCATACCAGCTGAACATTAGAATCATCTGGAAGTCCTTTAATATGCCCAAGTCTGAGCTCACTCTCAGAATTTCTGCTACAACTGCTCAGTGATAAGGTTGAAGCGCAGAAGTTCACAAAGCTGCCCAGGTATTGACTGTGCATCTGTGCTAGAGATCAGAACCTTCACTCAGGAGACCTGTAGTTTAACATCAGAGGTTCCCTACAGAGAAGGATAGTGTCAGATGCAGCACTGCAGCTGACTTTTGGGGAGTAGTCCCTATTGGGGTGAGGGCGGTGAGGAAACTGCACAAAAGGAAAAGAACAGTGGATTTCACCTGAAAAACACTTGTTGATAGCTAAGAAATATACAGCAGCAACCCCTTTGCCCCAGAAACTGTCTGTGATCTTTGCTCCTTCTACACTACCATGCCATTCCTGCTCCTGTGATTTGTTTGTTGTCATAATTCAATTCAGCAAACAATAATGGAGTGTTTATCATGTGATCCATTCTTCTGGTCCAGATACAGAGATGAATGAGACTAAAGCATAGCATTTAGAACCTGAGAGTCTAGCAAAGGAAAGAGACAAGTAGTTTAACATGATGTGTTACTTGCTAAAATAGATTTAAGTAGGAATGCACGTTGGGAGTTGCAAGTACAAAGGAGGGAGTGAATTAAATTAACTCTGTCACTCAGAGTAAAAGCCAAAGGCCTTACAATCATCTACCAAGCTCTTGATCAGTGGCTCTATTACCTCTATGACCACATCTCCTACAACACCTCCCATTTGTTTGTCCCAACCCTGCCTCAGCATCCTCCTCACAGTTCCACTCCAGGTATGCTTCCAATTTTGCTCAGGCAGTTCCATGCAGTGAAAGCTCGTCTTAGTAGAATTAAGTTGTCCTAATAGCCAGAGTAACTCCCACACTGTCTGTAAGTCTTTTCCCAAATGCAGTCTCAGTGAGACCTGACCCTCACGATAGGTCATGCTGTTACCCTTATCTAAAACTGAGACCCAGTGTGCTCCAATGCTCTTTACCCTGTTGCATCATTTTCACAATATGTGCTGCATTCTAGCATAACACGCCATTTGCCTATCACACGTGTTATTCATACCAGAATGCAAACTTCACAATTGCATGGCTTGTTTTACCCATCTATAAATTTCAAGTGCCTAAAACCATGCACGGCCTCTATGCAAGGCACTCAACACATATGGTAAATTAACCAATGAGGAATGTAGCAAAACTTTGGTCTAACAATAGCTGGCTTCCTTTTCCTTTTCTAGACTTTCATCTGCTATTCTGTAGCCAGGGTGCTTCTGGGTTGGAACAGTTAATGATAGCCCACACAAATGAGCACAGTAAAAGATGGGATGTGCTGAGCCAGGAGAAGAGTGTGACTTTGGAGCCCTTAGAAAGTGCTTCCAGTATGACACCCAGGACAGAAACTCTAGCCGTGGGCAGCTCAGACACAGGATGACACTCATCAGTTCATTTACCAAAGATGGGGTTTCTAATTTTGGCCTCTAATAACCTGCTCCCCTTCATGAGATGCCTGCCCAGGGAGCTGAGAGATGTCATTAAGCTTTCTAAGCACAGCGGAGCTGACTTTTCTGATAACCTTTACCTACCAAATCAGGCATGAAAACCACTGAACAATGGTTAAGACACTTTTATTTTCCTTTTCTCCCTGACTTTAAAGTATTGGATTATTTGTTCTAAGCCCTACGCAGTACAGTATGTTTCAGAGAGGCCTGAGGAGTTGGGCTCAACAACAGTTTAGCAGTTGGGCTACCCTTTAAAGCTTGTGTATGTCCCTACCATAAATATAAAATAGCTTAGATCAAAATGCATCGCTGGTTCCACATGAAGGTGAACGAACAATTTGTTCCTAGGAAGAGAAGCCCTCAGATAAACAGTGTTAATCGGTCGTACCACAGAGCAGTTGGTGACAATAACAGAGTTAATTTTAAAGATGGGGAAATTAAATAGTGGTTGCAATAGTCCTACCCACTCTTAATTATTGTGATGGCAAATTATGAACAATTTCCTGTCACTTCCCTTCTAAAGCCATTATTGATGTTTGCCTTATGGCTGAACTGTGCTGAAAACTCTCTAAGCAGGAGGCTGTCTGATTCAATGCTTTGTGGGCTCATATTCAGAAAGCCATTTGGCCTGCAAAGTTGCTGGATTATCTGTAAACACAGTGAAAGGAGACAGTGATTGCATGAAGCAGAGGGAATGTTCCTGAATGCCAATAAGGCAAATGTCATGACAGGAACACAAAGCCAACATTCCATGTGACCTTTTAGATAGAAACCAATTTACTTTGGTACCATCTCAAACAGAAAATTATGGTGTAATTCCTCATGTCAATACATAATTTATTTTGTAATAAATAAGTACCCACATATTTATGGACCGCCTCTCCCCTCATTTTTTATGATGCTCTCAAGCTCATGCGTGCATGTTTGCGTGTGCTCGCTCTCTTTCTCTCTCTCTCTCTCTCCAACGAATCATTGCAAAGCTTTCTGTTTATAAGGCTGGCCTCTTCCCTAAGCTTGGTGATGACTGAGGAAACCATTACAGGATTAAAAGCCACTCCCTATCTCTGCAAAGAAATCTAAGTTATTTATTTTCTTATTTTCAAATTACCTAACATCAAGTTGAAGGATTCCTGAGACCAAGTTAAAAAACTAATTAATCAACTAGATGCAGCATTAAGCCCTTCTCTAAAGCACATTTCCTAATAAAGGAAAAGCCTCTGCATTTAAAGCAGTATTAAAAATCAGGCAGTGAATCAACAAAGAAGGAGAATTTCATCTTGCCCCCAGCTACCGCCCCTTTAAATTCTGCTGCTTCTTGGTGGGAGGTCTGGGGACCAGGGCTGCCTCCCAAAGTCACCTCTTTCTCAGTCTTTACAATGCAAATGGGGCAAGTTCTTGAGAAGCTCTGCCCTTTCCCCTCCAGGTCAGCACTTTGAATCTCCCCCAGGCTGGCATTGACAGGAGATTCTCCCCAGCTGACAGCTGGTCACTGACCTAGCTGAAAGCAGTTGGTGGTCTTCCCTGAGCCTTGAGCCACAGGTCACCTCATCACTAGCTGAGCTATCACAGCGGGCAGCTAGCTTTCTTTTTCATGGCCTCTGTCAAGGACGAATGAGACAGCATGGAGTGGAAGAGCAGCCTGCCACATACTGCCAGCACACCTCCCGCACTGATTAGCCCGAATCAGGCCTTGGATAACTGAAGAGATTTGGGACCTTAGTGGCTAAGGTCCAGCATCTTTAACAAATTTCAGAATAGTAGAAAATGAGGGCAACTCACAAGACAGAAAATAGAGAACAGTGTATATGCTGCTTAGAAACAGATTGCTTTTGTATTTTTGCCACCTAAATATCTGTCTTTAGACCATTTTGGTGTTAATGATTATGAACACTTGTTTACCATGTGGGTTCCATCCTTGGCTAACTTCTCTAGCTTAAAAACACAAAGAAGTGGCAAAGTTAATATCAGACACCATAGTCATTCCTTTGGAAGTTAGCCACCATGCCACACCCTTCCCCCACACATACACCCTAAACTAAACCAAGCAAGAGCATTTCTTTGGCTTCAGAGAACATGTGACAAGTCTACAATGTGGATAAAATAAGGGCTCTGATTCAAGTACAACATATTGAGAAGCAAAAATCAATGCCCAGAGAAGGTTTTACATAGCACTCATATTATTTTTAATGAGTTGCTGTATAGAAATACCACCACTGAATGGAGGCCAGGATTCTCTGAGGGCTAATTGGCTTCATTCCTCCAGCATGCCAACAGAGTAGTTTCTGTTCTGTTTGGGAAACATATGCTGGGACCTAGATCAATGAATCAATAAGAACATACTGACCAACTAAGGAGTGCCCAGCAGAAAGACCTCTGGCATATTTGGGGGAGATCTTTCCTGACAATGTGGTCATCTCACATTAAGAAGGATTTGCCCAAACAGATACTGAAAATGTATTTCTGACATACCCTTCAGGATCTCAATTTACTTAGGGTAAATAATCCAAGTCTTTGTTATTATTTTGTCAAATAAGAACTAATGTCGTTTTCGTCTCAGAAATTAAAGGTTTATAATGCCACTGTCAAATTATATGGACAAATATGCCCTATGCATCTTTCATTGTAGGATTTTATAAAGAATAAGTTTTAGATGATATAGCATTTAACAGTGTAGTGTTAATGTTTAAAGAAAGAAGTAAATTCTGTACTAGAAAATAGTGCTAAACTTGCCTGTGTTGAATGGCAGTGGATAATTCACTAGCAATAAAGATTACTAAACAATGGACAGGACACTTTCAAGGACTATGGTACTGTTTTCTCTGGCTCTCTTTTATAATAAGATATTTCTCTATTTATTGAAGTAGGTTTAATTTTACTATCTCAGGTATATAAGGAGGCCAGGTATACACTGTGGTATAGACTGGGGTTTGAGTAGCTATCTAGCTGAGTAATTAGCTAGATGACACAACTAATTTTGTTTCCCAGGCCTAGTTTCCTAACCACCAAAACCACCACTACAGCAAGAAATACATCTCCAATTCTGTTTCGCTGTTGCAGCTTTAAAATAATTCAAATCTTTCACCTTTAAAATTGACTCTACATGTGAGTAAATTAAATGACTATCTCCAGGATCTGGCACAGTGGGGAAAAAAACTAGTCTGCACTGATATATTTCTCTCTCTAGCTTGAATGTCTACATTAGATGCAGATGCTCTTCTATTTGTTTTTTTTAAAATATTTATTTATTTATGCATACAAGCACTGGAATTCAGGCCAGAGGTGCCAGGAATGAGAGGATTCACCAAAGTCAGAGTAGGGAACAGAACAGGCAGATTGAAACACACTGCTGAGGGGAGCAGCAGGCAAGACAGGAGATTCCGCTGCACCATGTGGGTCACCTCCCTGGCTTGGGATCAAAGTGGCACTCTTAACTGCGGAAAGCTTCACAATGCTGAACTCTAACTTCTTGCACCACCATGGAGACCTTCTATTTGTTATTAAAAGTTTCTGCTAAAATGTAAATGTATTACCTGGAATAATAGATCAAACTATCACCCCAAATTAATATTTAGCTGAACTTGTTTTTCTTGCTCACTAAGATATGAGATATAAGGATCCAGGAAACGGGGTAAAGAAGTAAATTAAGTTTCAATGAAAGATCCTCAAGAGTTGTAGAGTTTGGAAAGATAGACTCAGATGAAGCCCTGTACTAGAAATTAAGGAGTGGCCAGTATCCTCACGAGCAAAATATAAGGGCACATGGAATAATGAAGACAAATCGAGAGGAAATAAAATTACCGAAATAGGTAAGCTTCTGAACAAACCTAAGTAGAAGGTCTTTATTTTGAAAACACCTGCATATTCATAATTTTTCATTAACAAAACTATTTCTCACCTTCAGATATTCTCATAATTGCCTTTTGAATGTTGCCTTTACCTTTCCAGGAGACCATCAGCTCATTTATCCTGCTGCTTGGTCTTTACCTAGATCATCCCACTGTCTTTATGAGGCATCCTTATTCATTTTAGACCCTACATAAAGGTACGCTCACTCATTTGCTCTTCCTTCAATTCCCCATCTCTCTCTTAACCACAATATTCAGCAAATAAACAAACAAAACTCTGAATGAGCCTCTAGGATTAGCATCCCCCAAAATATTCAACAGACCGTTTCCAAGATGGCCTGGTTTTGTCTAACATACGTCACCTTGATAAGTAGACCTGACGTCAACTGAGGAAGCCCCATCAGCCTTGAAAGAAACTGCTACCATAATCCTAAGAATGCAGATTACCAAGACTTAAGATCATCTACAGAAAAAAACATTTTTTATCTTCGAAATCCTCCCCTCCTTCTTATGTGGGACTCTCCTCACTCCTTGATGGCTCAGACCCCTATCCTATTTCTGGACTCAGATAGAAACCCCCAATTTGTTTCACTGTCCTTAAAACTAACAGCCATGTAAATGCTCCATATAGGCACCTCAGTGAATCTCTTCTCCTACTAATCTATCTGCAGTTCATTTGTTTGCCCATCCAAACCAAGAAGAACCTGGGGGAAAGGAGGAAGGTTCTGCTACATCTAGACAAACCCAATTATGTAGTTTGCCCATATCTGTATCGTGTAGTTGAATGATGCTAGAGAAAAACAACAACAGGGCCTCCCTGATGGCGCAGCTGGTTGAGCACTGCACTGTGAAGCATCTGCGGCACAGCAGCAAGAGTTCCATCCCCAGCTAGGGAGGGGACCCACATGGCACAGCAGACCTCTCCTGCCTCGCCTGCTGCTCTCCTTAGCAGTGTATTTCAGTCAATCTGCCTGTTCTGCTCCCCACTCTATCTCTGGTGGATCCTCTCACCTCCTGTGACTATGGCCTGTACCCCAGCTGTTGTATGCATAAATAAATTTAAAAAAAAAAACAACAACAAAAACTGAACATGTTTGTTTCACTATAAACTCATTGTAAACAAAATGAACAACCATCTCTGCTAAGCCAACCACCTCAGTGTATCATTGGACACTCTAAATTTCCTTCTAGACTCAGGAACTCTGAATATACAGGTCTCTCTGCCTAGAACTTGCCCACTCATACAACTTCTTTTCACCCTTTAAATTTTCATTTGAACCCTGCTACCTGAAAGCAGGTCTCCCCGATTCTGTGTAGACACCACCTTCCTCTCCTCATGCAGTTAAAATCTCTTACAACTTGTGTTTATTTCCCTCATAATACTTAATCACAATTAATACTTAATCACAAGTAGTGATTTTATATATATATATATATATCTGTGTGTATATATATTACTTATTCGTTACCTACTTATCATTTGTCTTCTGCTCTAGACTAAACTGCATGGATACATAGGACTATGATTTGTTTACCACTTCTATCCTGCACTGGTTAGGAAACAGCAAGTTTTCAATAAATACTTGTTCAGTAAATACTTGCTTATTAAGTTCATAAAGATATTAATATACAGACTTTATTTTTTGGCCAGGAGTGCCCTATCTGCATATCTTCAGAATAACTGAAACTTCTTCCTTTCCATTTTTTTTCCTTACTCAATCTGTGTTCTTTTAAATAAGGAGATTTCTAATGGAAACTCTGGCACTGCCTTTGCTTCAGCAGCATAAACGACATCAGTAGCTGACATGAACCCCCCACCGTTGCCATTGGCAACAATTAAATTAGCTATATAAAACTAACACAAGTGCTGCAGCATCCATTCAATAAAATAACCATTCAGTCTTTCAGCAAACATAATACTGACCTGTGTGACTGTGCTTTTAGAACATGAGCAAGTGCTGAGCATTGTCCTGCCCGAGACAAGGCATTAACACAGTTCCTGACTCCTGTTTCCATTGTTGCTTAAAAGGGTGGCCTAATTAATTGACTTTATTGAATCTCTACCAAGGCACATTTGTTCCTTCGTAAAGCTAATGAAAAAAGCAGAGGGGCTACTTTTGTAAGATACAAGAAAAGGTTATGGAGGTCCTGTTTTATGCTACATATCATTGTAAATAAAAGTATAGTTGACACGGTTATTGACTGCTTAATGCCAAGAGATAGACACAAGCACATCTGTAGATCTCTGTGCTCAGAGAATGGCATTTTATCTAAAACATCAGACTGTTTTTACCCCTATAACTCTTTCCTGAATATACTGGCAGCATGCACTCAGTAAAAGCAGAGTTGGTAAAGTAAGTGCATTTACAGAAAGGTAGGTCAGTCTAGGGACTAAAGTAACTAGCATTGATTTAATCCCCCACAGCTAATAAACGACACCTTGACACCTTATCTCATCTAGTGCTTGCAAAATATTCATTATGTGCACATTACTAGGATTATTTTGATTTCAAAATATATAATATGTTTAACACAGGCAGGAAAATAAATAGACCTAATCAAATACAATAGATATAGAAATAAAGGTACAGACTGGAGAAGATTTATTGAATTGCAGAAATTTTAGGTAAATGTGAGGGAAATGTGGTTTCTGGCTCACATAGACTACAATGTCATTCCCCAAAATAGAAAGAAAGGGAAAACATGGCTAGGCAGGTATGAACAGAATGAACCAAGAGTTATTGGAGGACACATTTTGGTTGTAATAGTTGAACATGGAATCCTCTGTCATTTTGTATGTATACGTGGAGTTTGATGGAAAGAATATTAATCTAATTCACATGAAAAGTATCAAAAAGAAGGTCAACCCTGTAAACTACTATCAGGGGCTTGTTTGAAAAGTTTTCATTGGAATTTGTAACTAGGGGATTGCTGTTCATGATGAAGAAAGGATATACAGGCATAATCCAGAAGATGATAAAATAAAAAGATAGATAACAAGAAGGCAGGCTAACTTCCCAACAATTTTGGCAGAGAAACATATTGAGAAAACACACTGAATGTGTAATAACTAGAATGAAATGCAGGGTTACAAATTGTTTATTTGTTTTCTTTTTACTTTTTATTCCAAAATAGACTTCCAAAGAAGCTATAAAAATAGTACAATATTTCATATACTCTTGCTTGATTGTATGTGTGCATATGTGTGTGTAAATTTTCTGGACTGTATGAAACTAAATTGTAGACATAATGTCCCTTTAATCCTTTTCCTAATTTATGACTAATAAATATTTCACATCAAAATCAGGACAAGAACACTAATAATTCTCTGTTAAAAGTGAGATCAGAAAAATGGTGGCAAAGGAATTTCTAGTGTTTGTACCCTCCCAAGAAGTATTAATTTGAGCAAATATGCACAAAAATATTCTTCACACGAGCCAAGGATTCTAGGTGAGGAATGATTCTGTTCTGGGTGAAGCACATAAAAAAGAAAAGATACATTGAAAAGGAAACAGATTCACACTAACCCAAAATGCCTCCCCCATGCATAGACACCCAGTACAGAGAAAGAAAGCCTTATTGTAGGAGGAGAATAAAGTGAATTTCCTCTTATCTGCAAATTTTTCAGTTTTCCTACTATTATTGATTTCTACTTTCACATCATTTGGTCAGAGAAAATACTTGACATTATTTCAATCTTCCTAAATTTCTTAAGACTTACTTTGTGAACTAACAAAACCCAGCAATGAAAGGTTGAAAGCTTTCCTGCTAAGATCAGGAACAAAACAAGGGTGTCCAATTTTGCCACTCCTATTCAACGTAGTACTGGAAGTCCTAGTGAGAGCAATTAGGCAAGAAAAGGAAATAAAAGGCATCCAAATGGGAAAGGAAAAAGTAAAAGTGTCCATGTTTGCAGAAATATGATCTTATATATAGAAAAATCTCAAAGATCCCATCCAAAAAAAAAATAACAAATCAACAAATTTTGTACAGTTGCAGGATACAAAATCAATATGTAAAAAACAGTTGCATTCCTATGTACTTTAATAAGGTATCTGAAAAAGTAAATAAAATTCCTATTTATAACAGAATTAAAAATTAAAAAATACTTAGGAACAAATTCACCAGGGACTGTGAAAGAGCTGTACACTGAATGCCAAAAGACAATGATGAAAGTTAAGAAAATATATATGAATGGAAAGATAATCTTATTCATGGAACAAAATAATTAATATTGCTAAATGGCCATATTATCCAAAGCTATCTGCAGAGCCAGTGCAATCTCTGTCAAAATTTCAATGGCAAATTCATAAAAATAGATAATAAAATTTATATGTGACCACAAAAGACTCCAAAGTCAAAGCAACCCTAGAAAGAAGAAAAAGACTGGAAGCATCCACTCTCTCATTTCAAATTATATTACAAAGAATCATCAAAGCAGTGTGGTATTGGCATAAACATAGGAAAACAGACAAATGGGACAAAATTGAGAACCCAGTCATTAACTTACACATACACATACATGCTTAACTAATGTTTGACCATGTCAGAGTTAAACATCGTTTGGGTCAAACATTCTTAGTGAGGGAACTAAGAATACTAAATGAATTTTAAAAAATTGACTTCAGTAAATGGTGCTGAGAAAACTGGATATTCACTTGCAATAAAACTTGACTTCTATCTTACTCCACTCACAAAAAAAAAAACCTAAAATTAAATGTAAAACCTAAAACTATAAAAATACTAGAAGAAAACATAGTAATATGTTTGATATTATATGTTTATTGCATAGTAATACGCAATAAACCAAAAAAATTAAAAGGTAACCAATGAAACAGAAATTATTTGCAGACCAGTATATATATAAATGACAGATAAATTTTCTAAACATCCAACTCAAGAGCAAGGAAACAAATAATACTATTAAAAACAAAAGGACCTCATTGGATAGTTTTAAATATTGGTAACAAGTATGTGAAAATAAACTCAACATCACCAATCATCAGAGAAGTGCAAATCTAAACCACAATGTAGAATTACTTCACACCTGGTAGAATGGCTATTATCAAAAACAAGAGATGACAAACATTAACAAGTATGTAAAAGGAACACTTGTGCACTGTTGGTGGGAATGTAAATTGGTACAGCTACTATGGAAAACACTATGAAGATTCCTTAAAAATCAAAGATATACTACCATATGACCCACCAATCCTATATATATCCAAAGTAAGTGAATCATTTTCTCAAAGAAATATCTCTACCCTCATGTTCTATTGCAGCATAATTCACATTAGCCAGGACATTAGAAATAATAATAATAATATTGTATTGAGTGTTTTACACACAATGGAATATTCAGAATTTAATAAGAAGAAAATCTTGCCATTTGTGACAAGATGAAATTGGAAAGCATTCTCCTAAGTAAGTCAGACAGAGAAAGACAAATATTGCATGTTTTCATTATTATATGTAATCTAAAAAAGCCAACTTAAAAAAAAAAAAAAGGAAAAAGAAAGCAGAATGGTAGTTTTCAGTGATGGAAAACAGAAAAGGGATAGGATGGTTGATCAAATGGTATGAACTTTCAGCTACAAGAGGAATAAATTCGAAGTATCTAAGGTATATATAGGTGACTGTAAGAATAATAAATCACATACTTAAAAGTTATTAAAAGAGTGCTTGCTTCGGCAGCACATATACTAAAATTGGAATGATAAAGAGAAGATTAGCATGGCCCCTGCACAAGGATGACACGCAAATTCATGAAGCGCTCCATATTTTTGTATCACCTCACACCCATAAGAATGGCACACATCAAAAAAACTAACAACAAATGCTGGCAGGGATATGGAGAAAAAGGAACCCTAGTACACTGCTGGTGGGAATGCAAGCTAATCCAACCATTATGGAAGGCTGTATGGAGTTTCCTCAGTCTACTAGAAATGGAGCTACCATATGATCCAGCAAACCCACTCAAAAACACCGATCCAAAAGAGCACCTGTACTCCTGTGTTTATTGCAGCACTATTTGTAACTGGTAAGACCTGGAAACAACCCAAATGCCCAAAAGTAGATGACTGGAACAAGAGGATGTGGTACATATACACAATGGAATATTATTCAGCAATCAGAAATGACAAACTAGAGTCATTTATGGAAACATGGATGGAGCTAAAAGGAATTATACTCAGTGAAACAAGTCAGGAGGCAAGAGAAAAATATTGGATGGCTTCACTATTAAGAGGAATATGAAAGAGCAACAACAACAACAAAAAGAATAAGCTCAAGGAAATGAGCATTACAACCAAAAGCAAGCAAAAAAACTCAACAAGACCAAAAGGTCAAAGATAAACCAAAAGGACCATGGGTAGGGGGGAGGGGAGTGGAAGGAAGGGAGGGCAAAGATGGGGATGAGGGCAGAAAGTGCACAAGGGATTGAGGTGATGGTACAGGGGTGGAATGGTGGTAGGAGCTCCCTGGGGAATACAAATGATGTCAAATAAAATAAATAAATAAATTTATAAAAAAAGTTATTAAAAGAGTAGATCTGAAATGTTATCACCAAAAAAAATGAAAATATAAGAGGAAACAAAGGTATTAAATAATCATTTTGTGGGGATCTCCCTGGTGGTGCAGCGGGTTGAGTGCCGCTGTGTGAAACATCTGAGGCACAGTAGCGCTAGTTGGATCCCTGGCCAGGGAGGGGACTCACATGGCGCAGCAGACCTCTCCTGCATAGCCTGCTGCTCCCCTCAGCAGTTTATTTCTGTGTCTGCCTGTTCTGCTCCCCACTATGCCTCGGGTGAATCCTCTTACCTCCCTCATGCTGGCTGTACCCCAGATCTTGTGTGCATAAATAAATAAATCTTTTAAAAAAATAATCATTTTGTGGTCATCATTACATAATATGTACATGAATCAAACAATACTGTACTCCTTAAATTTAAATATATGTCAATAATATCTCAAAAAAAGTCAGGAAAAAAACACTAATATTATTATCTAGTCAATAGACTACAGTCAAGTTTTTCATCTAAATGATTTTACTGATGACCACTTAGAAAAAGAAAAATTAGTCCAGACTCCAATGTAGAATCACATCGTGTTTTTTGTTAATTTTCATATCTCTTTTTTCCCCTTTAATTCTAAAATGCCACATTCTTTCTCTTTCATGACCTTGACATTCTTGAAAACTAGATCATTTATCTTTGTAGATGATCCTTAATTTAAGTCTGCCTGAGGTTTCCTCATGATTAGATATAGGTTATGATTCTGTACAGAAAGGAGACAAAAGTGAGGTTGTATCCTCATTGTATCATATTAGGACCTGATTATTTAAATAAGATGGTCATTCCAGTTTTCTCATCTGCAAAGTACTATCCCTTTGTAATTAATAAGTATCATGTGGGAAAAATTCTTTGAGATAATGTAATATCCTGTTTACTGCTAAAAAACTTTCAGCCACTAGTTTTTATATCCATAGAAGATCTCACCTGAAACAGTAAGATGACTGCCAAATTGTGATTTTTCTAATTCAATTTGTCTTCTATTGTTGTCACGTAAGGAATAGTTTTATCTCCACTACTTGTTATTTTTTTCATGTATTTATTTAACTCAGTTTGGATTACAGATGTCTTATGTTATTCTACTGTTTACTCTCATTGTTTTAATTCTCAAATTTAAACAGATATTGGAAACCAAGAGAAAGAAATGGTTCCTTAGGGATGCAGTAAAGAGGAAGAAAGGGCAAAAGAGTAGGAGAGAATCCATGGGGAACTAAGGTGGTCTAGAGAGCAAAGGAACTGGTATGCAGAACACAGGTATAGGGATAGTTTATAGCAAAGAGTAGAGATAATTCACCCACTAAACTAGAAAAGAAGGAAAGAAAGAAAATGGGTATCGGATGACGATACTCAAGAATTTCAGTTCGTGACAACCTCTACGTTCTCTGGGAAGTAGAATGTGAAATGGTTTGATAGTTGTGGAGGTTGTGAGAGGGCATGGTGCCAAATGAGAAGAGTGTCTGTGATAGTGATATGGAAATAGAGAGGGAAAAGGTTTGGAAATAAAGAAGAAAATCAATGGTCTTTTTGTTCTTTCTTTCCCCAATCTGTAGAGCTGTCAAGATCTGTCAATCAATCTGTTTCCTGCAACTCTGATTCCCACTCCATATCACTCAATAACCAAATTATAAAAAATTGCATTGATACCCTGTTGAAACATTCTAGGTGAGTAAAACAGATATGAAGAATACAGATAAGAGAGAAAAGCTTTAAATAATGCAGTTATAGCAATGGGATCATATCATCTGCTCTGGACAGAAAAGGTTATAAAAACAAAAGAAACTGGTGATGCAGAAGTAAAAAGGGTCAAGCCCCAAGAATTCAATGAGGTCTGAGAAGAGGCAGAGAGGAGAGATGGAAGTGAGTTCAACAATAGAGCTTTGATTCAAAGAATGGCATACTAGAGTTTGAGATAGAAGTGTAGCATTTCAGGCCAGCGCAATGTCTTCTCACTTACTCCATGTCCTGTTAAGTCTCACACTTGGCCCTGCAAGAAATGATGCAATAACTTATTGAATCATAGGAAGCAGCTATCTAATCTTCATGATCCAGAAGTGAGCCTAAAACTGGATAGCAGCAGTGTAATGGGTGATAATTTATGCCCCAATCTCATGTTATTTCCTTGCATGCCCACAAAGCTCCCATTATCTTGTGTGTAGAGAATATTCTGATGAAGTAGGGCTTCTCACCTCCCAGAAAACTGTAAGGATCTATGGAGATGACCTGAGAGAATTAAGTGCACAGCCAGCTACATTATATCTGCCTGACAGCAATATGAAATGACAGCCAAGAGGGTCACCCCACGTCCTCACCAGTGATGCTACAGACTGAATCACATAGGAGCACAAGGTGTGAGAGGCTGTGAGTACTTGACATCCATGGCAGGAAAAGAAAGCAGCCCAAAGCTATCTTTCCCTCATCTTCTCAAGCCCACAAAAACATGAATGTCCGGCCTTGCCTGGATAAGATCTTGCCAGAGTAGAATAGAGCCCATCATGGGACATTTAGAGCTTGCTCCATGTGCCCTCTTCA
The DNA here is from genome assembly GCA_019455555.1 of Galemys pyrenaicus. Classification (NCBI taxonomy): domain Eukaryota; kingdom Metazoa; phylum Chordata; class Mammalia; order Eulipotyphla; family Talpidae; genus Galemys; species Galemys pyrenaicus. The sequence continues at coordinate 4,722,449 of JAGFMF010011446.1, read as the reverse complement.
CAAGATCCAGCTCCTGCCTTACCAACAGGGAAATCCCATGGCTATAGTACGCGCTATACACATTGTCTCAATTTTCCCTTCAGTCTCCAATTTCCAATTATAATCCACCTAAGAGAAGAAATAGAAAATACTGCAAAGTAAAAATGGGAACCCAAAAGCATGGCATGGCCCAGTGAAAAGGCAAAGATGCCTGATCATGCAGCAGTGCCTAAGAAACAATTTTACTAAAGTAAGATTATTGTCACTTATCGCCATATCTTGGTACCAAGCTACCTAGAAATAATTAAACTATACAGAGTGTACTTTAAAAGTTTCCATGTTAAAAAGTGAAATAGAAAGGGAGTCTGATAGTTTGAAGGTAATAAATTTCAGTTATTTGAAAAAGTCACTTTGGAGGAAAACTGAATCTCCTAGAGACCAAGTACAAATATAGACAGAAAGACAGAGTTCAAAGTAATGTTTATTGGACATTTTCCATCATACAGACACTGACTCAGGTCCTTAATATGTTTTATTTCTTATAATTCTTATTACACCATGCATGCTACTCTTTTCCCAACTTAATAGCTAAGAAATTGAAGTTCTAAAGGGGTTGATTTGCTTGGAAATGACAAAACCAGGATTTAAGCCTAAGCTTCCTGATTCTAGAAGCAGTTTTCTTTTTTTTTTTTTAAAGATTTATTTATTTATGCATACAAGCACTGGGGTACAGTCCAGAGGTGTAGGGGTGAGAGGATTCACCAGAGACAGAGTAGGGAACAGAACAGGCAGATTAACTGAAACACACTGCTGAGGGGAGCAGTGGGTAGGGCAGGAGAGGTCTGCCATACCATGTGGGGCACCTCCCCAGCCGGCAGCAGGGATCGAACTCGTGCTGCAGTGGCTGCGTTTTGCTTCAAATGCGTTGCTTAACCCATTGCGCCACCAGGGAGGACCCCTCTAGAAGCAGTTTTCTTAATGATGGCATTACTGTCGTGCTGCAGTGGCTGTGTTTTGCTTCAAATGCGTTGCTTAACCCATTGCGCCACCAGGGAGGACCCCTCTAGAAGCAGTTTTCTTAATGATGGCATTACTGTGACAAACTTTTTGGTCTTTAAAAAGTATCCCTCATATGGAATCAAAGGGGATTGTGTTCAGCAAAATATATCAGAAGGAGACAGAAATTAATGAGTGATTTTCATATGTAGGAATATGAAGAAACAAACAAAACAAAAACTAAACCAACCATAGCAATCTGAATGCAGAAAAGAAGTTACTAGAAGGAGAGGTTGAGGGCAGGAGAAAAGAATGGTAGGGAGCCCTTTGAATTATGGTAGTGAATAACTGAGGATTTGTTGGTGAACATGGTGTGATAGTGTATGTTTGAAGAACTGTGAACCTATATACCTAAAATATATATAGTGTTTTAAGCCAGCATTACTTCAATAGAAATATTTTTTAAAGTATCCATCACAGGCAATTTTCAAGATAAAGAATCCATGCATTTTTCTGATAATGTTTTTCACCCCAAATATATGAATAAGGTTGATTTATACAAAGTCTAAATATTTTACTCAAGTACCTCTATATACAAGATGGCAAAAAAAAAACAACCCACCATTTACAGCACTGACATTTTTTAAGTTGCAAACTTTCTATTGTATAATTCTACTTTATAATTCTATTTTATAATCAATTATATGTCATAATCACCGATGATATAAAAAGTGTCAGGACAATAGACCTATCCCCTTGGCAAGAAAAAGATTAAGTTCTAGATACACTGATTCATGATTGTTCTTAGCCAAAAAAGCAGAATCAGTAATGATGTAGTGAGGATTTTTCTATCTCTTTAGGAATACAGCCTACCAGGGCCATTGTAAAAAAACAAAAAAAAAAAAAAAGGAATGGGAACAAAATCATAATTGATTGTACTTTAATTTTTCATATTCCTTCACATTAGTTAAAAGATAAGAACCAAGAATGACTAGGGTTCAAAAACACAGTTACTAGTCATTTTCATGCTATATCTATGTTCTGTTTACCAGAATAGCACTTCTGTCCTTTTCTCCTTAACAAAAATATAGAATCCAGTAAAATGCAGAGTCATTGAAACTCTATGGTAGAAATCACATGTTAGTCAGTCTCTTCTTCATCATTCTTCTAGTCCATCCCATTTTTTAATATTTTAATCCTAGTTTTTATAATAATCAGTTTACTTGAGCACAGAGGACAAACACCAAGAATCAAAAAAAAGTTGTATCAGACTATCACAGAATACAAACTAGATTAATGGATTATTAGGGGAGGAGGAGAGAGAGAGAAAGAAAGGAGGGAGGAAGGGAGAGGGGAAGAAAAAGAGAGAAAGAGGGAGAGGTTTGGTGTCATATTACCCAGATCCAAAAGTTATTTTGAGGAGGCTGATCGACAAGGTAAGAAGTCTCATTTAAAGCAAAAGTTACCTTCCCTTGATGCTAAACAATTCCTCAGTTCAGAAATATCTGTAATTAACAATGAACTTAATTGTTGAACACTGCTTAAGTATACAAAAAAGTAATTGTGTTTGTCGCACTTAAGCTGAATACAACCATAGGTATTTCATAAAATTTTATATTTGATTTTCATTTATCAGGCATTTCAGAGGTGTAGAAGAGGGGCACATGTGTATATGCACTACATATTTAGAGCTAATTTTCAAAGCCTCAAATGTAATCTTAGCATTTTTAAGGAAATTATGACTGATAAAATCTCAAGATTATAAAGCAGTATGCTGGTTTTTCATAGGAAGCTGTCTTAGAGCAACACCTAGTGGTTTCATGGTCTCTTCAAATAAATACTCTAGGAGCAGGAAGAAGCAGTTTTAAAACTGCTTTCTTTTAAGAAATTTTAAAGAAGATGTAGCTATTTAGAAGAATGCAAATCCTCTGCTTTTTCAGTCCTGTTTAAAGTTGTGTTTCATTCCCAGTTGGCATAAGTTTTCACTCAAAGCACTAGCATTTATTAAGCTGGTGAGTCTATCACATTGGTTAAAAACAGTCTACTCATTTATAACAACCAAAGAAGGTATGGATAAAACAAAACCTTACACTATAACCCAAAATGACTCCATGAAAAGCTGCTGGTAAAGAGAAACCAACTAAAAAATTTTTAAATAAGATGTGACTACAATATAAAGATTCAGTGTGATTTTTTTTAATCATAAGAATTTGAACAAATCGTAAGGATAATTTGAACCAAAATTTTATTATATGAAAATCCTTTGAAATTATTGAGTTTATTTTATATACTTTGCAGGAGCACTCAGAAACAAACCTGGTGATTCTGTGAAACTCTATTACTCCTCAGAATTTAGTTGTGAGTTTAAAATTCTTTTCTGTCAGGTGTGATATTGAAATTCCTTCACCTCTTCCAATAACATAATCATAAACGGGGAAGTTCTACTGCAATCATCGGCAGTGTCTGCGAGGGGTTGCAAGGTCACAATCTTCAAATTGATTCAAGAAATGTTGACATTTATGCCATTCCCAGTCGTGTTATAATTATTGTCACCAGCATGCGTTTGTGAGGTTTTTATTCTATGTTCTTGTCAAAAATCTCTGTCTCAAAAATGAGATAAAAAAAAGTTTAATGCTTTCTGTGCTTACTGAAAGATGATAATATCCCTGCTTCTCTGACCTCCTTGGTGTTTCAGAATTTAGTGGCTGGTTAGTTCTCCTCATTCCTTTTGCAGCCTCAGCAGCCTAAGCAGCCAAATCATCAGCCAATCGAAATGCAGAGTATAAAAATGGTTCAGAACATTCTCCTGCTAGAAGCTAGGCTTGTAGCATATCTCCGAGCTCCCCATTGGCAGGAGGATTATGTGAGGCACACATTAAACCTTTCATAATGACATTTTATAGATAATGGAAAACTAACAACACTAGCATTTCTGTCAAAAACATTAAAATGTTCAAAGGGTTTCACAATCAAGTAGCTGATGTTAAAACTAGAGATTTTTAAAAACAAGTGCACTTACAGTTTATCACTAAATTCACTACAGTGCCTTACAACATATGGCCCAACCAAAGGTGTTGTCTGCCTATCTCACAGTTATCTTACCAAAGTATTGCTTTGGTAAGACTCATGTCAAATGCCAGACTCATAAAGACTAAGTTTCATTTCAGCATGCTAGAAATCATTCAGGAGTTCTTACCGGAATATTCTCTACTTCCCAATAACATAAATCCTGCAAACTTAAAATACAGAAAAGAGAAGTTTCTTCACCAAGACCATTCTTTTGGTCAGGACTGCATGCAAGTCAATGCCCTTTGCTTCCTACCTAAATCTATTGCACTCATTCAGGAGCATCCTTTCAACACTGTGTTAGCCCAGTTTCCAGGCTATAAATGGGCAAGTACATCTGCATGGTACACAAAAAAGTTAATCAAAAATTTTTCAGGCAGTATAACAATAAATTCAAATTTTTCCACAAATTCTTCTGTTAGGTAGAATGAGTCACTAGTTTAACTATACAAAGACAAAAATCAAGATTTGTTTTCACAGTTGATTGTGCTGCAGCTGTCAATTATCTTGTTGCTGCATATGTGTCTTGAGTTTCCAAGATACATTTGCTCTTAAACCAATATATTTTGGGATGTAATTTACTGTGACTAAGTATGAAAGTATTTTGATTGTAATGTAAGTCTAAATGGTTAACAATGTGAGTTTTCATCTGCTATGTTATCATCTAGAAATAGTACATTTTACCCTAGCATTTTTATTTATGCATACTTCAGCATGTGATTTGTATGTTTAAAAATAAATACAACTGTAATAATAATTTCCTTATTCTACAAAAACTATTTAAAATCAGTGTCAATACTTGGCTATACTACAAACGATGTTCTAAGATTAAACCCTTATACTTTGGGATAATATGTACATATTGAGAGATCCATGCCTGTTAAAAGCGCCAAATGGACTTAGCATTCTGCATTTAGGGAAGCCCTGGTAAGTTATCCGACAGAAACACAGAATGGCCCTAAAAAATATCTATTGAATTCAGATTCTCCAGGCAAAGCTTTCTAAAATGTAGAATTTCATCAGTTCTGAATTGAAAAGATTGATCTGCTTGTCATGTTGAATAGACTCTAAAAGTAGTTTAAGCAACAACTGACCCTGAGCACAGCACCAGCAAGTGTCTGGGCATCTGCTAAAGGCAGCTCCAGATTTCTAAGATAACTGAAATTGTCTCTGTTGTGAAAAACAGCTAAGCAGCTCACAACAGCCTGAAACGCTCAAGAGGATTTTCATAATTACAGCTAAGAGAAATGAGGTTTACTGGAAGCTGCATTTACATCAGTATGGTTATGTCTTTCCTTACAAATCCTTAAGCTTGAAAAAAATCAATTCCAACCACTTTTCATAATTCCATTTGCTTTTTTCCTCTGAATACTAGCCACTAAATTTAAGTCATATTGCAAAGAGCAACCATGAAAATTTTTTTGTTAGTGACTGATCTACCACCACGACTGACTTGTAACTTTTATCAGATATTTCCTTCTCTACCCATCAAAAGGACAGAGGTATGTGCTAAAATTCATAAGCTTTAACCACTGATGAAGAGTAGAGATGCAATTCAAAGGAGAACAACAGGTATAACAATAATGAGCAAAATTACATTCTCTAAATGAAGAAGAGTGCTCCATATGAGCTATGCAAGAGATGCCAGCTGAATACTAATATGTACCATCATGCTGTCACTAAATGTTATATTAAGGACGTAAACCACACACTGTTCAGTCACTTTATATTAATAACCTCACATTCCTCTTTGCCTAGTCTAGGGTCAGTTTCTGTATTCTATTCTTTCAGTTCCTTAGGAAGGACTTAATTCTTCTCCAGTTGAGCCAGCTGGGCGAACAAAGGAGGAGAAGGAAGGATGCAGCCACTTTGTAGCTGACAGGCATTGTTGCTGAGCTGCTGACTCACCTGGTTGGTGTGAAGCTCCCCTCCAGACCAGCTTCTCTACTCCTGGGTCAGGGATCTGGGTTTAACTCCATGACAAAGGGCTCCAGCTTCATCAGAACACACTTGTCACTAAGGTCAGGAATAAGAAGAGCAATTAGGGTTTCAGTTTTTCCTTGTGGATCCAGCTTACGTTTGTGGGTTCCAGTCTGCTGTGATCTTCCCTTTCTAACTCTGTGAACCTACCATGTGAACTTACCATGGTATCTTACCATGTGATCTTCCCTTGTGATCTTCCCTTTCTAACTCTGTGAACCTACCATGTGAACCTACCATGTGAACTTCAACAGCAGATGTGGAGTCAACAGTCTCATAGAGACTTTAATCAGCCCCACAATTGGGTGTTCCCAAAACAAAACAAAAACAAAAACAAAGTCATTTTTAAATATAAAACTAAAAACATACACAGTATATACGTACATATTTATATATTATTAAATACATTTATAGTGTTCATATATAATATATGTATGCACACATATGTGTATTATTGCAAATATATATATGCAAAATTATGATATAGATACTAATATAGTAAAGAAAAATTAGATACTATAGATACTAATATAGTAAAGAAAAATTAGCTTTTGTGGTTAAACCCTGGCTGGTACAAAATTTGGTTTGCAAAAAACAAGTGTTTTAAAAACCTCTTTGCAATAAAAGGTATTTGCTGTTGACTATTTTAGTAACATTTAACTCTTGGGATAATTTTGTGTTCAGACTGAATAAGATGCCTGAGGTCTTAAAAACCAGCTCTTCTTACCAAAAAAACTAAGACCACAGAAAGCATGTGATAGCCATAATCCAGGTATTGCAGCATTAATGTCTGCAAATATGTGGCTTTTAAGGAAAAGAGGCTCTGAAAAATGTCTAGGTACAAAATGCAAACTACACCTACAAGAACAGTGACTTCTCAGGGGTGAATGGTGGGCTGATGTTTGTGATACTGGAGATTGAGTAATACAGAAAAAAATTACAGTACCTGAGTCTTATTTCTGAGCTCTTTTAATGTCTTATACAGTAATCATATTACAAATATTGAATTAGGAAGTAAATATCTAGTAAAAAGGAAAAAGTTATAGAAAAAAATTGATATTTTCAGCCTACTTCTTTGGATATGAATATTTGCTACTTTTCCTTCAGTGCAAGACAGATTGGTTAGTTTTTATATCATTTATATCATTGGGACAATGAAAAGGTTTTCCATTAAATCACAATGATACTTCAGGTCTTAGTAGCAGCAACCACCTGTTCTTTCTCAAGGAGTTTATAATTTGGCAGTAATACTTTTGAATAGGGTCCCTAAGGCCTGATACTTCTGACACTATGTCTCTTAAATTCAGTAACAATTGTTTTTAACAGTTTTGTGACTTCTTTTCAAAAATTAAGTTTTCAAATTTTTAAGGTTATACAAATTAAAAAGAAAATTTTACTGACTATGGCTCCAGCCCACATGAATTCAGCATTAAAATTTTTCTGAATTTTACTATTCTGATTAGATCATGTCATAAACTAAATTGAGTCAGACATATTTCAGAAATAAAAAATCCCCTCCTTTCAAATTTAATTTTCCCTTATTTGTTTGTAGTATATTGCATCAAAGATAAAATTCATTTTCAAATGCATCTAATTCAGGCATGCAGTTAGCTATCTTTTTCAGAAATCTTCTCATCTTTTTCTTTATTAGATTGTCCTACTATCACAAACTCTTTTTGGTAAAACCCTACCAAGTGACTTCCCTCCAAGCTACAATGCTACCATTATCCTGATGAAAAAGAAAATATGAGGGATTAAAGTTTACTTTTGACTCTAATGCACTAACAATCAATCAAGCTGTCTCCTTTTTGAACAATTATCTTAGAATTTTATAGCAATATAGTTATACTAAGGCTGGGTTTAGTTTATATTCCATTTTCTCCATTAGTCAATTTTTATTGTAAATATATCTTTCTGACATCTCTATAATAAAATATGCTCTACCTGGAAATGTACTTTATCCAAATTCAAACAAGGCCATTGTTCAGGTTTACATTGCTTGGCACAGTCTCTGCATTATTAAATTATGGCATTTTTTCCCAAAATACTTAGCATTTATGCTGCAAAACTTCAGATTGTTCTTTTTAAGAAAACGAAATTACTCTTCAATGTCAGCCAACAACAAAAGCACAAAAACAAAAATCTATTAAAAGGAAAAATAAAGAAGTGGTGATATTGTTAAAATAAAGAAGAAATGTGAGTCACTACCTAGTCATTTTGATAAGAGGGCATGAGTATTCAAATACCACAAAACTAGGAAATACAGGAAGCATTAGTCTTAAACATTCTCAAGTTTCTTACTACCAACTTTCTATTTAATAATAGATGGAAGAATCTGATATTTTAAAGACTATGTTAAAATATCTCAACTTCTCTATGCTTTAAGGTATATCTCCACCTAACAGGGGAAAATATGGATATGAATCTTCTGTTATTCAAAAATGAAAAGGGGGCCTTCCCTGGTGGCACAGGGGGTTAAGCAATGCACTATGGGGCAGACCTCAACCACTGCAGCATGAGTTCGGTCGCTGCTGCTGGCCAGAGAGGTGACCCACATGGTGCAGCAGACCTCTTCTGCCTCGCCCACTGCTCCCCTCAGCATGGTATTTTGGTCAAATCTACCTGTTCTGTTCCCCACTCTGTTTCTGGTGGATCCTCTCACCCCCTGCACTTCTGGCCTGTACCCCAGTGCTTATAGGAATAGAAAAATAAAAAATCTTTAAAAAAAATAAAAACAAAAATGAAAAGGAAAGTACTATGTCTTCACTGTTTCTAGTCATGTAGGTCTTGAATAAAATCCACATGGAAATCCTCCCGAGAGACAGAATTCCAGGTGTTTACTAAGTCTGCTTCACATAGGTGATTTAAATGAGCCTCTCTCTTCAATTTGAGAGGCAGTAACTTCACCAATTTTTTAACACCACAGTATTCATCACTGAAGACTCTTTTATTAAGGTACTTAGTGTAATGATTGTACTAACATATTTCTTCTCAAAAAAAATTCAATTCTAAGGAATTAGAGGAAGATAAGTAATCAAGAGTATATAACCAAAACAATATAAACTAATAAATCATGCCACTAGCACTTTGAAGAATACAGTAAAATAGTATATTCATTGCTTTCAACAAGCTGATCTAAATTTCAGGAAACAAAACATGCAGTTTTCAATGTGGATTCTTAACAATTAGAAACATAGTAGATTTTACCTCTGTAATTGCTATAAAAATAAAGAAAAATTACTATCAAGAAATAATTTGGGAAATAAATAATGAGAAAATTCATAGACAAAAGAAAATATATTGGTTTGGAATCATTAAAAATGCCTAAATAATAGTGAAGCTTAAATTGAATCTATGAAAGTGATAAAATAGGTCAGCAGTGTAGGATGAGCAGGATTTTCTAGGAAAATAGACATAAGCAAAAGCACAGAGGTGGGGAGCCCCAAAATATCAGCACTATAAAACCAGACATTTATTTCCTGCTTATGAAGCAAATCTATGCAGATAGCCCTAGCTGGTGTCTTTCCTACACACACGTACCACTACCTAGCTGTCACTTCTCAATAACAACACTAGGCTTTAAAAGTGGAGTACGGGGCCTCCCTGGTGGCGCAGTGGGTTAAGCAACGCACTATGAAGCAAACCGCAGCCACTGCAGCACAAGTTGGATCTCTGCTGCCGGCCAGGGAGGGGACCCACATGGTGCAGCAAACCTCTCCTGCCTCACCCGCTGCTCCCCTCAATAGTGTACTTCAGTCGATCTGCCTGTTCTGCTCCCCACTGTCTGGTGAATCCTATCACCTCCCGTGACTCTGTCCTGTACCCCAGCTCTTATATGCATAAATAAATAAAACCTTTAAAATAAATAAAAGTGGAGTATGCATTTTGATGACTGCTCTCTGTCTCTGTCACCAAGTCTCATGGCACACTAGGTCTGCCATGTTGGTGCCCAAGTGAAATGTTCATCTTATGTAGTCACCCAAACAGGGAGATTCTTAAAAGTATTACCCTAGATCACAATAAACAGAGCCATGACGGTTCTACGGTGGATGGAGAATGAAATAATCAAAGCAGCATTTAAAAAAGAGAATGTGGGAAGTAGTATCCAGCAGAACTGCAAGTAAAACAAATATTTTCCAGAAAGGACAAGAAAGTCAGTGGAGTGTACAAAAGACCCTGATGAGAATTTGAAATATATTCCTAAGAAGTTAGTACATGATTAGAATGTATACAAAGAAAGAAAACAAAAGAGAGTTGAAAATGAAAGAAATTTTGAATACTTAAGGACAAGGGGAAAGATATTTTAAAAAGATGAAGGCCTCTCTGGTGGCACAAGGGATTAAGAACCACACCAGAAGCATCCGCAGTCACTGCAGCATGAGTTTAATCCCCCACCAAGGAGGGGACCCACATAGCACAGCAGACCTCTCCTGCCTCGCCTGCTGCTCTCCTCAGCAGTGTATTTCAGTTGATCTGCCTGTTCTGTTCCCCACTCTGTCTCTGGTAAGTCCTGTCACCACCCCCAACACCCCGCTCATGCCTCAGGCCTGTATCCCAGTTCTTGTATGCATAAATAAAAATACATATATATTTTAAAAAAAGAAGAAGATGGGTGCAGGGACATGTTCAAACACTCTATGGAGCTATCTAGCCGGTGGCCACGTGGGGAAAAATGAAGATGAGAATGAATCAGAAGACTCATTTCCTGACTTTGCAATTTTTCCTGGGCTACTATAGTATCCAAAAGAGGCAAATGAACTATTCTGTGACATGGCAAATCCATTCTTTTTGCCTCTCTACACAATCGATACCAATTGCCACAGCCAAATTGATCTGGCTGAAACTTGCATCAATTCTTAGAAGACAGAAAGGAATGGATTGGTCACACCATTTCACATCCTCAGACATGCCCTCTTCTGTGTCAAGAGTTATTAGGTCAATGAAGAGGAATTCAAGGTCCCTACTCTGTTCTTTTTTTTTTTTTTTTTTTTTTTTTTTCAGAATCTAATATCACATTTATTTTTGTNCCCTAATCTGTTCTTTTTTTTTTTTTTTTTTTTTTTTTTTCAGAATCTAATATCACATTTATTTTTGTAGGTTCTACAGCTGCCTAAGTAATTTTGATGTGAAAATTAAGAATTGATTTGTTTCAATCTTTTTTAAGTCAAACCAATAACACTTGAGCATCTTCTACTACAGGTCTCCTCTTGGATAAAGTTTGTTTAAATGGAGCATACTCTGAAGGAAGAGGAAAAAAGCATATTGACACAATCACACTGTAATTCCATTCAAAGTCCTGTCAGCGCTACTAGAGAGAAGAAAGTACTGTTTTGAGTATGTCCTCTATAGTAGGTACAGTTCCAGTGTACGTAATGTGGCTTGCATCTAAGATTAGCTCTGCATATGCATTATATCTCCATTTCAAAAGAGCTTAATATTTACTCAAAGTGACAAACTTAATGACAAAGGCTGCAAGTTAAAGCTTTGATGTGATCCAAATTTAGGGCATTTTGATTACCACAAGCCAGGCCTGTGAATTTATTTACACCTATGACGATAACCATGTGAAGAACTGATTCCTGCTGTCCTAGGAGCCAAATTCCAAACCAACATCCTATATGCTTTTAATTCTGATGAGGATCAATTTAATAGTTAAGAACAAACATCTTCCCTGTACATGTGCTCAAACTCAGGTAGAATCAAGTGATTATTCTGAACTATAAATATAGTGAAGGATAAGAAAGTAAACTCCATTTTACTCCTGGTTCATCTGTCTGTCCATGAAACAGCCTGTATTTGCCAAATCTATTAAGATGTGTTCTTGATAGGGCAGAAAAATACACAACCAACTGCTTAAGAAAGCAAATGTATTGTGAGGTCCATGTCAATCTGTGGCCCCTAAGGACATTTCTCTTTGCCTCTCCATGGGGAAGCTGCACCCAGAGGGCACAGCAGACCGGCAGGGTCCTGTCCGGACTGGCAGGGTCGTGTTCCCAAGGCATGAACAGGACACTGCATCATCTCCAAGACTAGCTCTAGTAGGTGTGACATGTGTCCTCCAAATGCAAGTACTGGAGGCAAGTGCCACATCAGGGCTGGTTACCCAGTAGGGAATCTGCCCATCTAAATGGGGTTAGGTAAAGGGATTCAAGATCTAACGTAATAGAGACAGAGATTAAGGAAAAGCTGAAGAGAGAATAGGTGGGAGGTGATCCAAAGGGCAGTAAAGGCTGTGTTGTTTTTATCTAGTGTCATAGCAGAGCCAGGGAGGATTTCAAAAGCTGGCCATAGAGTGAAAACATAATTTACCTTGCAAGCTGAAATATCCACAGGCTGTGAAAGATCAAGGAAAATAAAAAGAATATTGTTATTGCAAGGGCATTGCAGAGAGAAGCACCATTTCAGAACTGCCCCTGAAATAAATAATACAATGAGCTCAATGGGCTTTTCGCTAAGCCTTTTGCTGTGCTCCCTCCCCCAGCACACACTCTCTGGGTCAAGTAGCAGATCATCTCTTTTCTAAAACTCACTAGAATGTGTGTCCTTTCTTTATATTACATTTCTTCAACACCATAAAATAAACTATACTATAGAGTATTTTAATTTCCTATCATCTTTGGAAAATCATGCTAATAAGACATTTAGTCAAAAGTGTAGTTGCCCAGTAAATGGTAATAATCTTTTATGAGTGCTGCTGTGAAAACTATGAACAAATATGTTGACCTTGAAAGTTACAGTCTTACTGTGAGTGCAAGAACAATGACACAAATATTCATTTAGATGAGTGCTTACCATGCTTGGCCTTATCATTTTGAGCTACCCACATTTCAATTTTCCTAGTTATGCTCAGAAACTATGGTTTGTGATGGAAAGCAAGAGAAGGATACTGTTGCCATGGTAGCAAAAACTTTTTTCCTCCCTCAAAAATAGTATGTCAGAGACCAGTGAAAAAAAATAATGCTAACTGCACTTGTAGAGAAAATTAAATTTAAATACAAGTTCTTGCAATTTTATCAAGTGCCATTTATATATTTTTCCATCTTAATGTGCAAGGGTGCCTTTCAATGGGCTTACTAGCTAAAGTATAAGTTACTTTTCCTTGCTTCAAGCAGCCTGTCCAACATGCATAAAATATCATTTAAAATCCATGAATGAATGAAGTGCAGACTTACAGTTGTAAAAATAATATTCAAAGTAAGTTTCAAAAAACTGCCTTAGTTTAAAACAGCTATTTTAAAAATGATAAACCAGCAGCTACAACAATAACAACAAAAACAATGAAGGCTTGCCTCTTGAATTCCTTTGCCTGTCACTTAAATGGGATATTACCCCTTTCAGGACTGGCTGAATAACTCAAACTAATGTACCAACCTATGCTGCTTACATTCCCTAATGCATTTCATTTTGCTGATATTACTTTTGCAGCTACTACATTGGCTTTCTGCAAAATAAAATCCTTAAAATTTTCCTGCATTCAATGAGCTGTTGACATTTTTTAATAAGAGAACACAACACTAATGCTGCTATCTTAATTCTGTGAATCACTTTTCACCCAAGTTCCGCAGAACACCGATGTCATTCACAAGCAACCCGTTAGGATCACAGTCACCTCTCTAGCTGCTGTCACAGCCCCTGCATTTCCCATCTTCAGTGTATTTTCTCTTTTATGTGATAACATGAATGTCAGTGTCGGGTCTTTAGAAGAAGGAAGGATCTTTTTACTGCATATTCGCAAACATGTTCTTCCTGTTTCTACTCATGGCAGAAATTCTAATTCAGAAATGTTTGTTTTTCACACCGATGCCCTTGAAAATCAGCCCCAGATGTGTTCTAATGTAACCTTCACTTGAAAAGTAGCATATGTAAATGTACTTATCTTAAGATAGTACTCATTGCATCATTTATTGCTCCTAATGTGTCCATTTTATAAATGTGGGTTTTTTTTAAGTTTTATTAGAAACTAATCTATTCCCAGTATTATCCCAAGTTCAGTTTATTCTGTGAGACAAGGCTCCCAAATAGACATCTTCTATTGAACAAAGAATGAACAACTGGGTTACTGTATTACAAAAATGAATTATCCTTTCCTGGAAGAAATAAAAAGGCGCACTCCTTACGCCTTGTTCAGTGTGGGGAAGACGTTTTGTCTGGTCAGTGTTTGTGATACAATCAAGTGGGTTAAGGAGTACTGGGAAACTAGAATGGTCTTTGGAGAACAGACTTACCAGGATTCCATAGGACCTCCCTCTCTCCCATCCAAAACAAACAAATATATTGGTGTTCTGAGAAACTGTCACAGTAAATGGAAACATTTGTCTGAGCTAAGTTGGAAGCAGCAGCAAAGGGCTGAAATCAAGAGTGGCGCTTTCCTATAATGGGGGCTTTCTCAAAATCATGATGTGATCAGGGCTTCCCAGGAAAGGCATAGACTGTGTCTCTAAAGATCACTCTGTCTTTCAAAAGTCACTTTTGGCTTTCCCCATCTTTATGATGTATAAATTCATCGTTGGTAATTGTACTTTTGGGTGTGATTTAAAGACTGTGCTTCAGCCAGGGCCTAAAAGCAGCACAGGCTCTGAGCCCATTCCATCTTTGGCCTCATCTGTGAATGCTGTCAATATATATGCCAAAAATTATGCAAATAGTTAGAAACAATGGGCTACTCTATCCTTCTCCTACTAGGCACCACCCAATATTCACATTGATTATTTTTAATGTCTCAGAACCTTAGAGAACACATTAGCCTGAACCGGGTACCAGTTGCTATTAAGATATCTTAAATAGGAAGAATTATTTCTGCAGGACTTCTTCCAGATGGAAATAAATTATTAGGAATGAGCAGTGTCCAGAAAATCAGATATGTAGAAAATCATTGTGTGATGTTTTCTGAAACCCAAGAGTAGATGTATCATAAAGAGCAACTTGCCAAATTTCACCATAAACAATATATATCTGTTTCTATGTTAAACTCTGAAGTGGTGGCTCAATTTAAGTTTTGAAGTAACCATTTTCCCAGTAGTTCATTGTGAGTTAGTGAGGCATGTCAGAAACAGAACAGATGACTGAAGGAGGACTAAGAGCTAAGAAGCTTCAAATGTCCAACTAGGTGTCTCTTTCCTCAATGCCTTCACATATTTCATCTCATTTTTAACTTTCAGCAAAATTGTGGTGATATGACACAAGCTAAGCAGTTCACAGCCATATGAAGAACAGCCAGTAAGTCAGATGAAAATGTGGCCATCTATAAAACAATTTAGAGACATGGCCTGTCACTTGCCTAATATCCCTGCTTTCTCTACTATTTGCTTTTCCTTTGCCTTATGTTGCCTCTTCTCAAGAAAAGTATTAAATTTTCTCTCTTCCTTTCTCTACGTAGTTTGTAAAAAAAGAATTTTTTACTCAACTTTTGGAAGCGTGTTTCTCTGTAACCCAATCACATTTGCTCACCTCCTCAAATTTCTGAAATTGATTTCTTTCTTGTGCCCAATACTTTTCATAACTACTATTATATATCAGTGGCTAAAACCAGTGACTTTCTTTTTTTGAAAATATTACTTGATTCAACTATTCAGCAATAAATAAAAAAAAACTAGATGCATTCATAGGAACATGGATGGAACTGGAAGGGATTATGCTCAGCGAAGTAAGTCAGAAGGCAAAAGAAAAATACCAGATGGTTCCTCCC
>JAGFMF010011446.1:4659593-4706692 GCA_019455555.1 Galemys pyrenaicus | reverse complement strand
AACAATAATAATAACAATAAAGACACAAAAACCAAAAATGAAAAGACAAGGACAAATTGGGGACACTTGGTGGGGAGGGGGAAGGCGGAGGGTTGAGGGAAGATGGGAGCACAGGGGACTGAGGTGATGGTGCACTGGTGATATGGTGATGGGAAATACATGGGGATTACAATTGATGTCAAATATATATAAATTAAAGGGAAAAAAATAGAGGCAAAAGAAAATATTACTTGATTCATATGGGTAATCTTACATTCCTTTTCTGGAAACTCTAGTTTTTAACTTCTATAATATTCAGAACTCTGTTTTCCTACTTTTGTGAACATCTTTTCTCCATTTCATTGCCAGGCAATTCTTTCTCTGCCAATTCTTTAAATATTGGTATTCCATTCCTCTAGAATGCTTTTTTTATTATTATTATTTGTTGCCCTGATAAACACAGTTAGACATTAAAGATATAGTCTCAGTTAACTAATTGTATAACTAATTGTATAATTACTGAGTACTTGAATGCAAAAACACCTCTTAAAAGGCCCTGGATTTTGGCATAGCTGATTCTAGGGTGTAATGTGATAATAATCCAACAACCAGATGATTCCTAAGGCCACTCCTGGAATATGGGAGCAACAGCATGGCCAAAGATTATTGTCTTTCCATTTTCAATAGTAGAGTTATATGCATTTGACTATATGATCTATATTAATCTATGCAATGTTGTACTTAAATCTTTAATTACTGCTCTGTGACTAGATAGAGAAGCTGACAGTAAGCATTTACAAATGTATTTAGCCACTATGCATTGCTGTCACATATTTCATTTTGTCTGTTGCTCATTTTTATTGTTTTTTTTTTAAATGGTGAACTACCTAGGTTACAAATTTTAGGAGGGAAGGAAGGAGGAAGGAAGGATTTTGACATAGATCACTTAAAAATTACTGATGTAAAACATTTAAACCGTTATTAGCCTGATACCCTCCGAGAATGCCAATAGAAATAATGGATACACTCCAAAAAAATGTTTTACATATACATGACAATATAAAATTATGCATATAATATAGATAGCTAATGAGATATCTAAACCCTATTTATAGATCCTCTGGAGTTTTAGGGTTTCCAAGTTCAGAAACTTTAATCTGAATTAAAATCTGTAACTGCTTTGTCAATAGCCTTCTCTATTTATTGTGTCAAATTTCCAGATAATCATTAAAATCCAGGAACTCATAGCAAGAATTCAACCCACATATAATTACTTAGCTCAAATTCAAAGACTGGCTTATTGAGCAAATTCTGCCAAGATTTTATGTGATTTCTAATAGTGTCTTCAGAACAGTTAACTAATGAATTATAAAAGAGTTGATCCATAACCTAACTATTCCTTACATGGATGCTAATATTTTGAGATCCATACCCATAGTTTATAAGAGAAGAGCTGGCACAGAGACATGGTGGTGTCTAAATGCTGGGGAACTAGGGAATCTGCAAACAGGAAGTAGAAGACTGAAGTCCCTATTCCATGTATACAAAGCTGATCATCTGACTTTGTATACCTGATTCAACTGCAAAAGAGGATCTCATGCAGCTTTTCTAAGCATACACTAAACAATTTTTTCAAATAATTATACTGTTTAAACTATAGTGAATGGAAAATAAAATTGGAAAGACCACATGCTCTGTAAGAGCAAAGGCCACATTATTTTGTTCTCCACGCTACATATTGTAGATGGTTGATGCTCAAAATAAAGACAAGATGGCATCAGTACACAAATGTTCTGTGAGCCTCTCTCTCACCAACATAAAAGTATAATCCTGTTTAATAAAAATTTACTTTGACCAAAGCTAGTAACTTCCAGTACTCAGGAAGGTCAAGGTTTTTCCTTTGCAGATCATCACCTTAAAGAGGCCCTGCAACCTATAATAATTAAACTCCCTGTCTATCTATAATCAAGGACAAGAAAAATGACATCCAATACAGAGAATTGCTTCTTCCAGTGCCCTTCTAGGCAAGCTGTGTATATAAAAAGCACAACTCAGTAAATCTGATCACAAAGTTGACCAAAGAAATGCCCTTGGTAAACTCGCTGATGGTTTGACTTAATCCAGGTATAAAATGTGGACAGCTAGTATAGAAACTTGAAAAAAAAAAAAGACAGATCATCTATTAATAGGCAGAAAATTATCGGAATACAGTCACAAACACTTGTTTCCATATTGTCTATGACTATTTGAATGAATAAGCGAAGTTGAGTGGCTGCATCAGAGACAATCTGACCCACAAAGGCTAAAATGTTTACTATCTGGGCCTTTACAGAGAAAACAATTGCTAGTCCTGAATCTAGTAGACTACATGGACTGCTTGTGTTCACTCTCTAAAACTGAGTTTTGGAAGGACACAGTTCAAAGTCATATTCTTAGGAAGAATCTGCAGGACAGATACACTGTGAACTTAGGGCAGATCTATGTGATCTGATGACAACTTTGTGAAAAGGTATTGTTGATAACCTCTGCCTCAGCCTAGTCACTGGATGTTTTTTCCTTTCACTTTATGTATATCCCCTAAATAAACCTGTAGTACAAAAGGTTTTCCATAGGTGGTTAACTCTTCCAATTAAATATCTAGTCCATATTTCTTTCTTATATTTCTAGAATTAAATTGAAGTAACTAGTGAACCTGAAGATGCAAAATAAACGACTTTGCAGAAAAATGGAGTCCAACAGTCAGAGAAGAGTGTAAACAGTTCTGACAAGAAGAACTTGAGGTGATTAATTAAATGTGTCAGTAGAGCTCAGTGATTTACTAAACACTGCCCGACCTTCACAGAGTTAAGGTAAATACAAACAAAGCCTTAAATTGTTGATATTTTTATAACAGCCTGCATTAGTTAGGGTAACATATAAACCCAAACATCTCAGCAGTTCAGCATAAGAGAAGTTTATTTCTCACCCACAATACAATAAGTCACAAGTGTTTGTGATGAGCGAGCAGCCTTTCTCTCTGTTGTGATTCAGGGATTGGGCTCTGTCCTCCACAAGAGGGTCCCTGGGTCAGGACTGGAAGTGGCCCACAATACTTACACATATGACCACACCTAACTGCACAGAAGTCTGGGAGATGTAGTCTAGCTCTAAACCCAGACAGTAGTCAGGCATGCTCTCCTCTAGCCAATATATGTGACACCTAATTCAAATCTGTTCTAACGATGTGAAAGATGCAAGCAATTTCCCAGGGGTTAAATCAAGAAACATCCCTGGAATGCATACAATTATCTTTAGAATCCACAGAGAGGGAGCAATATTCTACTGATTCTAGAGATGTCACCCATAAAAATTGTCATGTATCTGCTGATCCCATCTCCTAAATGAACAATTGCTCTTAATTGCCTTCTTTCATATTTTACACCTGGCATTCTATTTAGCTGCAGATTTTCTCTCTTTTAGAAAATTCTAGCATTACTATTAGGTATGTGACTAGTGAATCAACCTGAAAAACTATGATCCCCAACAATTAAGCCCTGAGGTCACTGTGACTATCCCTTTTGTACTTTCCAAGACTTACAGACCCTGCCAGCTTAATAGAGATGCTCTTTGCTCTGGCTCTTGCACTCTTCGTAATTAATAGATGTTTAATGCCTCAACAAGGTCCTAAGCTGATTACTGCAGCCTTATCTTCTAGTGTCAGGATATCTGTTTACTTCAACTGAACAAAACGCTTAGACTCCTCTGGTGGACCAGGGCCAGACCTGCTGTAGGCCCAAAGACACATGAGGAAATAACACAAAAGCACATTACTATGGAATGAACAAGAATACTTATATGGAGGTGTGCAGGCTGACATGAGACCTCTACCATCCCAACAGCATAAAAACAATAAGCACACCACACTGGCCTTCTCTTACCTGGGAGATTTCTCTTTTCATAAGGACTCTATTGACCACTGAATTATGCATTCAACTCCAAAAATAAATAAGTAAATAAAAATGAGAAGGCTGGGCCTCCTTGGTAGCACAGTGGGTTAAGCAGCGCACTATGAAAAACAGCAATCACTGCAGCACGAGTTCAATCCCAGCCACTGGCCAGGGAGGGGACCCACATGGCAAGGCAGACTTCTCCTGCCTCGCCCGCTGCTCCCCTCAGCAGTGTGTTTCAGTCAGTCTGCCTGTTCTGTTCCCAGCTCTGTCTTTGGTGAATCCTCTCACCAACCTGGACTCTGGCCTGTACCCCAGCTGTTATATGCATAAATAAATAAAATCTTTAAAAAAATGAGAAGGATTCTGGGACCTGAGTCCACTCATTCATCTGCATCTTTATCTCATATTTGCTAAAACAATTTGCTATTTCAATTTAAAAAATAACCAAAACATGGAGAACATTTAAACTGAATCAACTTAGTCATTCTCAACAAACTTCTAATTCAATTCCAACTTTTTGGGTCTAGTTCAGGTCCCACATGTACTTAGATTTACCTTCTCTAACAATCTTCTGCCTCCTAGCACTACTAATTTGTTAAATTTCTATCCATCTCACCCCATCCCCTGGGTGTTGTGCAGTACACCACATTCACTTGACAACTTCCAGCCATATTATTTTCCATTAAAACTTAATTTAATGGCACTATCATTTTTCTAGTTACCTGGTCTTATATCAAGAATCATATTTTACTCCTCCTTGTCTTTAGTCTCCTTGCATTCTTGCAGCCACCAAGCTCTACAAATCATTTTCTCAAAGTATTGAATTATAAGAAGCTGAATTAGCTCTAGTTAATTTAAACAGAGCCATTCACTTTACTGACTTAAGCAAAGGTGATCCACAGATGCTGGGTAACTCAAACAATGCCCCAAAAGGCCAAAGAATAAGACTAGAGAACCAAGAACAATGGCCTAGTCTAAATTGTGGCACCCACGCTAGCAGAATGTGACTACAACCACCTCAGAGTACAAACACAACTCACATTACAGACCCTCCCACCACTATGGAAAGCTGTGTGGAGGTTCCTCAAACTACTAAAAAATGGAGCTTCCATATGACCCAGCAATTCCACTCCTAGGAATCGACCCAAACTACACAAAAACATTAATTCAAAAGGACACCTGCACCCCTATGTTTATTGGTAAGATAAAGATAAATCTCTCTATCAATAGGTAAGACATGGAAGTAACCCAAATGCCCAAAAATAGATGACTGGATCAAGAAGATGTTGTATATATGCACAACAGAATACTATTCAGCAATCAAAAAGATGAACCCATGCCATTTGCAGCAACAAAATGGATAGAGCTGGAAGGGATTATGTTCAGTGAAATAAGTCAGAAGGGAAAAAAAATATCAGATGGTTTTACTTATAGGAGGAATGTAGGGGAACAAGATAAGGGTCCTGGAGGAAAAATAATTATAATAAAATACAAAATCAGCAGGCAACTATTAATCAGAGATACTCTGCAGGGGAAGTGATGTGAGAAGGATCAAAACAGGGGAGGGAATGTGTTCTTACACAAGGGACTACAGTGATGGTGCATGGGTGAAATGGTGATGGGAATTCTGCAGGGACTACACTAAAGGAAAAAGCATGCACTGTACAAAAAGGAAAAACTATGTAAAATATATATAAATTTTTTAAAAAAATAAAAGAATGCTGAACCCTGCTGATTCTGGAAAACACTATTGCTCTGTCTAATGTCTAACCACCACTATAAACTTGATCCCCTTTCTCCAATTTATCCGTATTTCCCCTTCCACTTTCTCTCCGGTACTCACCATTTTGTTCTTATAATTTTTTTAAAGATTTATTTATGCACGCAAGAACTTGGGTATAAGCCAAAAATGCGGGGGGGAGAGAGTATTCATCAGAGACAGAGTAAGGAGCAGAACAGATGGAGAGACTGAAATACACTGCTGAGGGAAGCAGTGGGCAAGACAGGAAAGGTCTGCCTTACCATGTGGGTCAACTCCCTGGCCGTGGATCAAACTTGTGCTGCAGTGGCTGTGGATGCTTCATATGCTTCATAGTGTGGTGCTGAAGCCCTTGTCCCACCGGGGAGACCCCTTGTTCTTATAATTTGAGTCTTTTTTTGTTTTGTTTTCTTTATCTTCCACATGTAAAAAACAATATGGTATTTGTCTTTCTCTGCCTGACTTATCTCACTTAGCATAATATCCTTGTCCATTCATGTTGTCATAAATGTCAAGATTTCACCATCTTTTATACCTGAGTAGTTCCATTGTCTCTCTCGGTGTGTGTGTGTGTGTGCGTGTGCATGTGTGCGTGTGTGTGTCTGTGGGGACTGAAGTTGCTTCCATTATCTTGACTATCGAGAATAATGCTGCAATTAGCATCAGGATACAGTTATCTATTAATGTGTTTTCATATTCTTCAGATAAATACCCAAAATGGAATATCTGAATCACAGTATGTCCATTCTTAATTTTTTGAAGAATTTCTATACTGTTTTCCATAGTGTTTGCCTCAGATGGTATTCCCATCAACAGTGCACAAAGATTACCTTTTCTCCATATCCTCATCAACATTTATCCTACACAAACCATCTTATGAATCACCAAGCCTATTGCAATGCATTCTATACTGGGAATTATGCCCTGGACTCCAGATCTCTGCAAACTGTTAATTCTCTTGCCCTCTCCTTTGTCACAGTAAGTAAACTATTTTTGTAGTTCTAGCAGATTGATCTTCATCCCTTAGCATGAGTGCCTGGCACACAATAGTCAATCTATATGTGTTTTTTGTAGCTAGAACATGAATAAATGGAAACAGCACTGGCCAAAGAATCAGAAAATTTATGTATCATCCCCTACCTGTCAGATTCAACTGCATCACCTTAAACAAGTCTAGTAATATTTCTGGATTTTAGAGTTTCTCATTTTGGAAGAATAATCTATTTGTTGCCTTGTTGCCTACTAGTAGGAGATATGTGTGAAAGTTCTTTCAAAATTATAAAGCATTACAAAGAGTACTAGTTTGGTTATCATTGTAAAAAACTGCGTAAAGAACAAAATTAGGTTGACATATAAATAACAATAATTCAGAAAACATTACCATCTATAGATGGTAACTCCCCCAACAGGTAGAATATTGGGAAAGAGGATTGAAAGAAATTAGAAACAAAATCACCATTTAATTTGCAATGTTAGGACATGACCAAAAATAGTTCAGGAGGCAGAAATCATTATCTGCTACTTATTGTGTCATGACATAATATTACTCTATAATCACATAGTCAATATTTACTTGGCGATTACATAGCTTTTCACATGGTTGCTTGAACCCAATAAAATAAAGGAAAAGCAGTTATCTTGATTTTCCTGAGGAAAAGACTAGACAAAGTTAAACTTTCTTAAGGGTCTTTCTTATTGACTTATTTACCTGAAAATTGCTCGTATTTTGAAACCATAAATAAGGTCTGTGACATAAGCTTTTATTTGTGAACTTCAAATTTCAAAATCAACCCCCAAAGAAAAGGGATTATCCAATTCTCTGAAGTTTGCTCCTATTTAGTTGTACTCCCAGTGTATGAAACAGTATTTTTCAAGATAATATTGTTTGTTTTCAACTTTGTCACAGAATGTGATTGAAAATAAACACCAACGTATTTAAGGTTGCTTCCATGTACCAAATCCTAAAATTCTGAAAAGACTATCAATATATATTTGTGGGTTCTCTCAAACTGAGACTGTGAGGAAAGAAACTTACAAATCTCAGTGTCCTTATTTTCCAGCTTTGCATTGTAAAACATCCCTTGTAATTTTATTGAAGGTTTATTAAGGTATGTTGGGACCATCATTTACTTCAGAAGGTATAAGATTCTGCCCAGTGAGAAAACCCAGTTGCTTCAAAAATCACCTGAGGATCCAAAGTATTTTCAGTCTGAAGCATGCCATCATTCCAGACTTACGGCAGATTTATTGTTTTTGCAGATACAGTGAAATTTACTAGAATGTATTTAGGAAGCCATCTGCTCAACTTAAGGCACTTTAAAAACCAGGCAACTGAATTCAAATAAACAAAACTCAAAGAAATCTATCCAAGGGAAAAGAGTTCGGACAAGAAGGAAAAGAAAAATATAAGTTTCTTTGTGCATGGAAACCCAGTTTCTATACTCAGTAGACTTGAATAAGAAGAGGGAAAGACTTAATTTCATGACCTTAATTTAGAATCTATTGGATACTGCTTAAACTTAATGAATATACATATTTCACGATCATCCTAACTGTTTCTATTTATGAGATGGGCAGGGTAAAACAATTAAATATTCGTTGAAGAGTACAACCTAGTGGCATAAATGTTGCTGCTTTTATTACTGAAATAGGAGCAAATAACATAGACAGCACTCGTTGCCAATAACACCATTTCCGCCACATAAAAAAGAACAAATTGGTATTGGTTTCAGAGCTATTTATATATTTTGATGATACTTATTGAAGATATGAGCTTTAAAAGGCTGACAAGTTATTCTTAAAACCAATCCCGTATCACAATGAAGAGAGCAGAATTAAAGATATCCATAGCAGCAATGAACAACCTGAATCCTACAGTTCTTTATTATCTGCAATCCATATATTTCCAAAAAGGGAACAAGGCCAGGCTAAAAAAGCTGTTTGTATACATGTATGGAGGTATTCATGTACATGTGCATATATGTGGTAGGGGGAAGTAAGAAGGCCAGTGTTGGCAGAGTGTATCTAATTGTGCCTGTGAACTGAGTGAGGGAAGCAATTATATATTTTGCAGAAATGTCAAAAAGAAAGCACAATAATTTTCAAAGTTTTTTTTATTAATAGCTTTTACAACATACAAGTCTACTATTATCAGACAAGTCAATAAGATAACATGTCAATCATTTAAAACACTGGCACATAGTAAATTCAGAATTTACTACTGCATTCATTCATTCAGCAAATATTTATTTGGCATCTACTATGGACCAGGTACTATCCTACTATTGGAAATCATAAATATGAATAACCTTGTCACTTGGAATATTTAAAGAAAGAGAAAAAGAAAATGTTGATGACTAGACCTCAAAGATTTACCAAAAACACAGAGGCTTAGAACTGTTATTCATGATCACTTTTGACAAAAATCAAAGACTTTATTTTAAATTTTGGTTCTATGAAGAGATTTCTACATGGGTTAAAGTATTATGATGTATGCATGGACGTTTCTAGAGTTCTGACTTGACTTTGAACTAGAGTTTAGGGATCTATACTAGAGCTATAGCTATTTGGCATAAAGGCCCTGAAGAAGGTTCTCTAGAGATATCCATTCTTATTTTCTCAATTATTTTTAACTGTTGATTAAAATATCAATTTGCTTTTGGTAATAAGCAATAGAAATAAAGGTGTAATTTGAAGTCCTTATTATCAGAAATATTCTTCCCACCTAGTTATGAACCACCTGAAACCTAAAATTCTACTCTAAGTGATTTGTTGCATGGGGATATAAGCCATGTTCTTTGAGCATCTTTGTAATAATTCTATTATGGTACTTCTTTCTATGCTGTTAATTAGTCTTTAATAGATGTGAGCATATTTTGCTTCCTACTTCAAATTCCCAGCTCTTAGCACAATGCCAAGCATATTAGAAAGGGATTTAAATGTCTACATAGCAGATAAATGCAATTCCCAAGGGTTTGACTCTACCAAATGGCAAGGACCTATCCATATATTTCCTAGGTAATACGAATATCATTTAGTCTGACACATCCTTGTCTTAATGGAAAACTATGAACATATGTACCAGTAGCACCAAACTGCCTTCAGGAAGGAGCATTAGATCAGTTCAGGCACTAAAACAAATTTGTCATTAAAGCCCAAGAGTCTGACAATACAAAGCATGAAAAATATTACCTTTTCCTGGAGTGGTTGAGGGTAGTTATTATCAATCATCTACTTCTACTATAAAACAATCATCATAAGACATACCATGAACTTTCAAAGGCCCCAGGAAGTTTAGCTACCAAATGCACCCCTGACCACTAAATCAATTCACCTGTGAAATGAAATAGCTTGTTCAGATGGCCTCCATCTTTGACAAGAAATAAAGGCCAAAGAATCTAAAACATCTTGTCCAGCTCTTTGTTTCATGAAAATTAAGGCATCTAATTGAAAGGGAATATTTTATTCTATATTCTAAAACCAACTTAAAATAACTTATTGTCCAACTAAAATTTTACAAAACAAAACTGTGTACTTCCTAGGTGCCACAGAGATAGAACTAAGAATTTCCATTTTAAATGATGTAATAACACAATAGTGACTTTTCATTGTTGAATAACAACTCAGGGAAACAGATTTAAAACTTCTGGACTCAGAGAAAAAAGACAAATCCACAAGAAATAATAAAATGAGATAAAAATGCAAGTGTTAGAAGAGAATTAGCAACCAAATCTTGTACCAATATGAATGATATCTCTAAAGGAAATTTAAGGAGAGAGGTAAGTATTATTATTTTTATTTTAAAAATCCACATGCAAATGGCAAAGGCTTAAAACAAAAGATAGTGCTGGCAGTCTTCATCCCTAGCCTCATACTACAGGATGGCAACTTCCAATCCTCTAAGCTAAATCGTAATACTGACCTCCATATTTCTAATTAATTATGTTACACTGTGTCCTGGTTACCAATTTTAGACACCATCTATTACTTTCATTTGGGTAAATGAGATTGAGCTATTTATCCTACAACATTTTCCCTTCCAAATTTCCCCAGCATAGCTATTTCATAAGATTTTAAGTTAATCACCAATGCTCATTTCCAAATGACATTAAATATATTAGAAACATCTCTTTTCTTGTACAAATTTGGTCTTTTTCTTAACTACAAATTTTTTTTCATTTACTTAGTTTTCAATGTCTCCTTATCAAATATTATAATTTATCTGTAAAACACCTCTTAATTTTGTTTTCCATAGTGTTCTTTATGTATTCCTTTGGTCTTTCATATTAGATTACATATCTTTGCATTCTTTTTCCCTACCTACTACCCAAACATCACTTTCTGCTTTCTGAATTCCTACATCTTTCTGCTCCTGTTGGCCTAGATTACTTAAAGACTGTTGTCTTTGTTTATAATACAGAGTGCCTCTGAGTCACATTCTTTTAGTAACTAGATTATCTTCATTCCACCTTCACATATAATTGATAGTTTGTTTGCTTGTAGAATTAGAAATTCATAATCATGTTTCCTTATGATTTTGGAGGCATTCCCCCATTGCCTTCTAAAACTTCCAGTGAGTAGTTAAGATGTCAAATGTCACTCTAATTCAAACACTCCTTTTCATGGCAAGACTCCACCAACAGCTGTTCAAAACCACTAATTCTATTTCTTCACTGTCTTTCCTCATCTCAAATGAGTTGGGTTTTCTTTGTCACCACTCCCCTAAATTGGGTCTGAAGATGAACAGAACAGCCCTTCCCCAGCCAAATCCAAAAATTCATTCTCTGTCCTCATCTTAATTAAGCTTCAATGGCATTTGACATTGCTGAATGCTCCTGTCTCCTTAGAAACATTCTTTCTTGGGCATCTATAGCAAAATTACCCCCATGTTTACCTCCTTCCCTACCAACCCCTCCTCAGTCTCCTTTGACAACCCTCCTCTTCTGACTTCTAGTTATTGAATTACCCTGGAATTTTCTCCTCCTTTCTCTATTCTCTTACCACAGGAGATCAATCTCAGTCCCAGACCAATAAACAAGCCCCATATATGATGGCTCTGTTTGCTCTCAAAAACTCCAAATTCATATATTCAACTGTCTTCTCAACATCAATACTTGACAGTCCACAGAGCACCTCAAATCAACATATCTAACATGGAAGCCCCTCTGGTGGTGCAGTAGGTTAAGTACAACACTATGAAACAAACCACAGCCAATACAGCCTGAGTTCTATCCCTGCCGCCGGCCAGGGAGGGGACCCACAGGGCAGCAGACCCCTCCTGCCTTGCCCACTGCTTCCCTCAGCAGTGTGCTTCGGTTGATCTGCCTGTTATGTTCCCCACTCTGTCTCTGGTGAATCCTCTCACCCCACTGTACCTCTGGCCTGTACCCAAGTGCTTGTATGCATAAATAAATAAATCTTTAAAAAAATTTAAACCTAGCTGGAATGCCAGATTTTCTGCTTCACAGTGCCCAGTACTCCCTCCACTGAACTTCACTATCTCAGTGAACAGCAGTGCCATCACCCAAATAAATGCTCCTACCCAAGCCCAGGAGTCAAGTTTGACCCCATACTTTTCACTGCATTCCACAGTTAGTAAGGTAATGCAACTGTTCTAGTTTTCCTAAATCTCTAGAGGAATCACTAGGATACTCCCACAACCACCTTTATTTCTTGCACTCTTACCCTTTGACTTCAGGGTAAGATAGACCATTAGCAAGCACTGACAGAAGACTTGAGGGTAGCTCCCACTGGAGAGGCTCAGCTTCCAGTTATAGAAAGTATATCCTCACATTGTCCTGCCAGGCCTGCAGGCAGTAACAGCTTCTTCGTATAAATTTGGGGGTCTCCTCAACATCCTGTTTGGTTTCTCAGCTCTTCCAGCAGCAATACAATCCCCCCATCTTAAATTCCTTGCATTTGAAAATATCAGGCTGGCTTCAACTCAAAACAATTCTACTAACTTACTGGCTTTCACCCAACTGAAATGCAATCTATATGAAATCAGGAAATTTGGTGTGAGAACACTGCCCAGTCTACATAGTATTCAGTAAAAAAAATTTTCTACTTTCTTATTTATTTGCTCAACACATTTTAAGGAGCTAGAACTCTGTTTCTTAACCCTGAATACATATTACCTACTATCGTTTGGTAGGTAGTGTATGCTTGTCTTGATTCGTACTTAGTTATCTTCTTAATAATTCTCTTACAAAAGAAAACAAAAGGAATGTTGAAATAATTTTTAGTATCACTCAATTAATCAGAACATGGTATAATTAACAATGTTCTCTAGATTAGATCCAGGTAAGGTAGTCAGATAAAATAGAGGACACCCAGTCAAGTCTGAAGTTCAAATAAGCCATGAATAACATTTTAGTGTACATATGTGCCAAACGCTTTGAGGAACAGACTTACACTAAAAAATATTTATTGTTTATTGGAAATTTAACTGATATCCTGCATTTATTGCTTGTTGGAAACTTAACGATATCCTGCATTTTCATTTGTTGCTCTGGAAACCTAACCCCAAGCCCTTGAGTAAATATACTTTAGTAAGATATAAAACCTAAATCATTCTTTTCAGCAGCCTTTTTTAGTAAATATTTTTAAAAGAAAGAAGTGTTGAAACACTTGGATCATAGCATCATCATTTGAATTCTATACAGTAAAAACATTGTAGCTATAATAAAACTTAGAATTTTACAAGGCCCATAAGAAATTGTTTAAGGTTTATAGAACACTCAAAATATCTGAAATAAAGTTATCAAAACCAAATAAAATAGCAAGTTAAAAATAAATAAATAAAGACCACCAAAGGCTCAAGTGACCTGAGTATAAAGAAGTTATTTTGAAGGTTATTTCATACCATTAATTTGGGTACAGCTTCAAGTTATTTTTAAAGTTTATTTTATCTATAAAATACATGCTTTCATTAAATGCATCATTACTTTTATGACCCTTGTAATCAATCTTTTTCCCCCTTCTAAACAAGAGAAACAAATAAGACAGACACAAACATTTATATTGATGAGCTTTAAAAAATACGTGGGAGATGGCTTAAGGGAAAAAGAATTAAAGATAGCTTTACAATAAAATCTACATTCAGAGCAGAACTTAAATGACTAAGGATTCTGAGAGTATTTTACAGCTCAGAAAGTATTCAATCCAAAGTAAAATGGACCCAGAACAGGACTTGTATAAAATAACAGATGAGTAATTAAGGCCTACTTTAAGACACTGAAGTCTTTTCAAAAAGAAAATTGTGATCATGGAGCTTTTCCTTCTTTTTAAGTATAGTGATTTTTAAAGCAATAAAACTGAGATTGTAATTCATAGGCTAGCTAGTTGCACCTGCCTCACAGGCTGGTTTTATTTGACACACACAAAATGTTTTTTTTATTTCATTTTGTTCCCTTTTTTATTTTGAATTTGTTGCCATTATTCAAAATCAGACAATTTTACATAAACATCTGGAATTATAACATCTGCAGCATCATGATCATCTAACTGAGTAGTGTATTCTCCTGATCCCAGCACAGGCTGGGCGGGTAACCCTCGCATTTTCTCTCAGGCCTTATGTTCACCCATTTTCTCTAATTCAAGTCTCCTTTTTGGCTAAGGGCTTGCATTTGTGCATACTTCAGGGAAATACTTCATCTTGCGCTCTGTCAACTTACAACGTCATATTTTCAAATCAGGATTACTTCCATTTACTCTAAACTAAGGCAGTACTAAGATGGTATCTTTGGGTTACATAATGGCTGGTGTTTGCCAGCTTAGAACAAGGAGTTTGGATGATAAAGGAAACTTCCAGTTTTACCTCTTTCTCCCAAATACAAGACCACCTCTGGTTACCTTGGTATGTGTGTCAGAGACCACTTCTGCAGCTCCTTACCTCAGTACTGGCATAAACCCTTATTCTATACTACCAAAACGCATTCTATACCTCCGGAAATTCCCAGGGACTCAGCTGTTTGCCATCAGGAAGCACCCCAGTCTCTGCAGGGCACTACCCAATTAGCTTCTTCAGAAGGATTGTTTTACTGGCAGTATGGATTTCATCCAATCTTCAAAGCAAATATTGAAAATATTAAGTGCTTCTAACTCCCTCTATCACATACCAACTGCCTTTTTAAAAAGACCTGGTGATTTTCCTCATATTCAGAAATTTCCTTTTCTGTTGGGAAACACTCACTGATCCCCAGGATTCATTAGGACAAATCCTTCACTTTGGAAACAACCTTCTTCAAAGCTGAAGAGTAATTTGCATAGCAGTCATTTACAGAACTTTTGTATTAATTGGTGGGTAAGTTGACTTTAAAAATTGGCTCTAAAATCACATGGAAATTGAAATTTTTAAATGGCTTAATGACACCAATGCATGTAATTTTACAATCCTTACAAAAGTTTCTTTGTCTTGGGGGCCCATATTTTGCTTCCTTTGATTCTACAGTTTTCTAATGATAACCATTATAAAATGCCCAGGCAGCTAAAGAGATACTTCCTGAATCCTTATTTGTGTGTATGAAGGGAAAGATGCTGCCAATTAAAAATGCAATAGAGCCCACTATTGTTGATTTATGGTGGTGGAGGACATAACTTTTTCTCATTTTGGTTATTCAATTTGGATAACAACTCAGTTGCTATGTGAAATAACTTGATTTTCCCCGTTGATGTGCAATTCTTCTAACACCATCATTTGGCATACTGACTGATGATTGGAGAAATTTCCCCGACTTTTACTATGAATCATTTAAATTACTTCTTTGCATAAAGGTTTAAATTTGCTTTGGAGCAGCCATTAGAGAATTATTTTAAGGACTGTTTTGTTTTTCATGATATCGTCTCTCTGCATT
This sequence comes from Galemys pyrenaicus, assembly GCA_019455555.1. Taxonomy (NCBI): domain Eukaryota; kingdom Metazoa; phylum Chordata; class Mammalia; order Eulipotyphla; family Talpidae; genus Galemys; species Galemys pyrenaicus. The sequence continues at coordinate 4,691,171 of JAGFMF010011446.1, read as the reverse complement.
GAATTTTTTCCACTTTCAAGGTTATTACAACTAATTGTCCTTCCCCTTTCACTTTACTGGAGTGAAAAAAAGGGGGCAGAATAATTTCCAAACCAAGAGTAGGGGTTGAAGAAAGGGGACAGGGTAGAAATAGAACTCTCACATGTATTCCTCCTGCTGACCTGAGCTATGACATCACTCCCCTTTGAGACCATCTCCCTCCAGGACTTGACCATCCCATATTCGAGGTTTTGGCTATGCTAGCAGGATCAAGAACTTTTTATAAAACTATAGTTCCAGCAATACCCAAAGCCAAGAAATCTACACCTTATATATCACTGGTAAGTTTCACAATCTGTTTCCAATCCAACAAAAGAAACCTGGGTCACAGAATTGGTCCAAAAAGAGTAAAGGGCAACACCCATCAAAGCAAGTCTAGAGAACCCCAGCTAACTCAGTAGCTAGAGCAGAGCTCCATCTCTGGAATTCTGTCAGCCAGGAAGTCCTCATTAGTAGTCACTTCATTTGACTAAACAATAGAAGCACATGCACTGTCTTCTAGAAGGGTAAGAAAAATGGTACTCAATTAACTGCCTATGTTCAGATTTGAAATTAAGGAGCTGTACTGTTCAATATCACAACCACAGGTCACAAAGGGTCTACTTATTTAGTAGATTGAGTAAAATGATCTGCTCTCACCAATGTGGGTGGGCACCAGCCAATCTGTTGGGGCCCAAATGGAGTAAAAAAGGTGAAGGAGAGTGAATACTCACTCTCCTCTTGAGCTGAATGTCCACATTTCCCTGCCCTGGATTCTTGAGCCTTTGACCTCAAACTGAATTACACTAGCAATTCTTCCTGGTTCTCCTGTTTGCAGATGGCAGATCATGGAAATCAGCCTCTGTAAACCCCTGAGTTAATTCTTCCTCTCATATCTATATCTGCTTATGTTTCCTGTTTCTCTGGAGAATCCTAACTAATATCTCTAAAATAAGCCTGAGAGAAGACAGTAAACAAGAGGAGAGTGTAGAGAAGTGAGCTTGAAATGCATCCTAGGAGCCAGAAAATGTGAGGTCCAGAGACCAAGGGCAGTCTAGGCATGCCCTCTCAACAGAAATGGGAAAGAGGACTAGCAAACTGAGCCTTAGAACATGAGAATAGGCATCAACTAAATAGATTGTCTCTTGGTGGACTATGTAGTCATTCAAAGAGCTACTTAAATAAGACTCTCAAGTAAAGGTGCTGTCTTCTTCATTTCTGCCTTTTATTTTTTTGATTTTTGTATGATTTTGGTTGTGATGTACTAGTAAGGATAACCTATAAAAACAAACTACTGTAAAATCTCAGAGGTTTAAAATAACAAAGGTTTATTTCTTCCTCAAGCCACCTGCCCATCATGGGTAAGGGAAGCTCTACTGCATTACATCTTGACTCATAACTAACACAGACAGCAGAGCAAACATCATAGCAAAAGGAGGGGAAGCCACAGGTTGGTTCTTGGATCTTCTGCTCAGACATGACACACAGCACCTCTACCAACATATCACTGGCCAAAGTAGGTATAATACCCTCAGTTCAGTAAGGTAGGGAATATACAATCTTACTGTAGAGAGAGTTCTGAAGGAAACAAAACTACTTCACAAAGTAATGCCGCTTCTCAGAATACTTGAGCACTGGGGTTTATGGAAAAATTGTTGCCCCTAAAAGTTTGAAATTCTGGTGGGTTTGGGGGGGTTTTGTTTTTGTTTTTGTTTTTTGCCTTCCCAACGTGGCACATTCTGTAAGATCTACATGCATCCTGACATTCACATTCTCCATTTTCTTTCAGTTGGCTGAACCAGAAACAAGCCCAGAAGCAGAGTCCAGACAATGGTGAATTCTTAAATTCCAGTGGAAAGTCTGGGTAGAAGTGGCCATTTTTTAGCCATATGCACCACAGAGAAAAGCTGACAGGTAAGCTGATATAGTAAGAGATGCAGAAATCAGACCATGAGGAAAGAAACAGAGAAATGAGGTATGGCCTCTTTGGTCCCTGGAGTACCCATTGATCAGCTCCAGTTCCAGACATTTTAGAACTCTTTTATGCTTCAATGCTGAGAGATGGCCCTTATCATACACTTTCTATCAACCACTTCATTTACGCCACTTTCACTTTGGGTTGATAGAGAAATATGGCATGGTGGTTACATACAGAATCAGAGACAGACTGACTGGGGTAGAAGCATGACTCTGCACATATGTGTAACTTCAAGTAGTCCTCTTTGGGAGTGCACTACAAAATAGGGATGCTATCCATGTAATCTCATTGAGAGGCATGAGGATTACATAAGTAATATATATCAAAGCAGTAACTTCATTAAAGTGTCGGCCATTATTACCATATTATCATTACAACCAAAAAGCTCAGAAGAATTTTTCTGGGTAGTTTCATGATTCTTGGTACCTGCTCCACACAGTATCTTTCAGGAGAGTTGATATTGATAAAGTTCTCTGAGGTCTGCAAATGATGAGGTTAGCAGGTATCTCCATTTTTCCAAATTGGTTATCTACACATGATCCAGATTCAAATCCAAATCCAGATACCAAATCAGTCCAGATAGTCTCAGTATTGACACACATGAACAAAGGAAGAGGGGAGGTATACATCAACAAGGCAAGGCCAACATGTTCACAGGTTCAGACAGCAGCCAAAAAAAGATTTAGGTAAGTATTCCAAACTCACAGAAGCATGCTTACTTACTAGATTTTTCTAAATGATCACTCTTGAAATCTGCCAGTCATACACAGGAATTCTTTGGGTTTTCTGTCTTCAGAACTGCCTCTAGATTGTATTTATTCCAGGTACCCATACATACAAAACATATGGAAGATTTTTAAAATGTTTTCCAAAGGATTCTTAAATTTTACTTATACAAAATATATTTTCCTGTTTTATGATACTTTGCAATGTTGCCACCTCTAGACTGAGAGAAAATACTACATACTGGTTTTACCATACTGATATTGGTGCTAAGAGAGGATGATCTATATTATTAATTATAAATAAGCTCAACATTTTCTTCTAGGATACATGGTCATATATTAAGTCTCTATTCTTGGATAACGTGGATTCTACATAGGAAAAGAGGAAAAATCAAGAAATATTTTAAATAAGAATGATTAGTTATAGGTAATGCTACAGGGCAAGAGAAATTCTCCCTGGCCCTGACTCTCAGTTTGCCTTTCTCCACACTCCATAATAATTAATGTTTTCAGAAATTCTTTTCGCCTTTTCCCATTCTTTCTAAAACCTCAAGTAATTCCTCCTGGCCCAATCCTGTAGGTATTACAGATATTAAGTCCACTAAATAACCTCCAAGGAGATGGTCTAGGACCCTACTTAAGAGGAATATTTTTGGAAAATGTATCAAGTATGTGTCACACTTAAATACAGAAGTCTTCTGGGTGCCTGGTTCTCAAATTTATAACCTCTCAAAATCTATAACCACCCAATCCATGTCCCGATGATGCTAATGCTAAACCTCTGAACAAAACCACTCTGACAGGCAGTCAGAGCTCCCCTGGATCACATTCATAAGAGTGCAGGATTATGAGCATGATCACGTGCTAGAAGATGACATGAGCATTTATGACTTTGGACTGACATAAAAGATATAACCACAGAGTTGTTAACACATAATCATTTCAAGAACTAATGGAATTTAAGTCTACTTAGAGAAGTCAGAAATATCCCACTATCACTACTGAAAAAACTTTATTCTATGTGTGATATAGAATCCCCAATATCTATTTTCTCCTAAATCTCAAGGAGTACTTATAGAGTTCATGATGGTAAATACTCATTCTGCCCTCTGTGATTAAAGACTGTCATTGCTACCCAATTGTCTCCTTCAAATGTGTTCATCTATTTACTTGTCCAATAATTTCTCCAACATTCAAATGTACTAAAAGAAAAAGTAGAAATGAAGGTAGCATTTGAGTACTATTTACACATATTTTAGGCTGGAAATATGTTCATAAATAAAGCAGTCGAACTTTTGTATATTGAATCAGGACACATTCACTACAATGACCTGTACAGTGGACAGGACAGTTCTCAAATAGTGATCACTCATGGAAAATATTATTTTTATGTTAGAGAGAACCAAATAATTTCAAACACATTTAAGGGGCCAAATATGGGAGTAATATAGTAACAATGTAATCAAAATGTTTTTGAAGACAAATTCTATGCTTGTGGTGTCATTAAGACCTGAATGATCTTGGAGTTATTTTCTTTGCCAAAAATACCTTAAAGTTAAGCAAATTCATCAAGGAGGACAATCTAAGAAATTCCAGGTGCTACACAACTAACAGAAAAGAGCAATGAGGCAAAAAGAACTAACTGATGAAGTAATATCAAGCAAACATCCCAGTCAGTTCTGGTCCACTGACCTTCTCATTTGACACCTGAGAACAGCAATAGTTAAATTGAACCCTAACACAATCCCACATCATTAAAGATCACTAAAAGAAACCTCACTCTCTCCTCTCTCCTCTCTCCTCTCTCTCTTCCTCTCTTCCCCTCCCTTCTACCCTCCTTCCGCCCCCTCACTATCTCTCATTCTTGATCACACATTAAAACACACACACACACACACACACACAGAGGCAAGCACACTAAAGCTTCTCCAGGGAAACAGAGAAACAGACACATATAAAACATGTCTATCACAAAACCTTATTCCCTCCTGTTTTTTTCCTAGCGGCACACCCTTAATAATATCACTTGCTTAGTTGTTTTAAGAAACCCTTCATACATTTAGTGAACGGAGGTCATATAACAGAAAGACTGGTGTAATAACTCTCAAATTTGAAATGAGTAAAATTCTAGGCTATTTTCCCAAAGGACTGTTGTTCCTTAGGCACTGCTTCTCGGTTATTCAATTAAACTGGAAGGCAGAAAAGCACCCCATGCAGCACTTAGTCTTGCCCTCCTCTCGCATTCAAGTAAGCCAGGATATGCCAAGTTTCTGAGCAATTGATTCAGAACCAATTTGTGGCAAACAAATGCTCTCCAGCTACTTAGAGTGGAAAGATCTCTCCATGCACTTTTGTCTAGACAGTCTCGACTACAGGAATATAATGTGTTTGCTGGCCCTCCAGTGATTTATTAAATGCCAAATCCATACAGCACAGGCACTAAAGCTTAAGAAATGAAAAAAAACAGCTTACCCAGTGGACTTGTAATGACTTATTAAGATTATGTTGGCAGCTGGACTTATACAGTATCAATAAATAATAGCAATCTATCAAATAACTTGGTTGAAATGGTAATGTTTAGAAATATTCCATTTAAGGTGGTGAAATGCACACACTGGGGATTAGTGGCATGGAAAAAAAAATTCCCACGCAGTGATGTGAAAGACTCTCAGGTCTAATACAGCAATTCTGCATGGAATGTCAGTTGTCTTTAAAAAAAAAAAAAGCTAACGCTCACCTGCACTCAAAAAAGAAACATGCGGACCAAAATCTGCCCAAGAAAAAGCAAATGTTTTATTTACTGTAAAAATTCCAGTGTATTACCTTTATATTTGTTCCATGAATTTTTTTTTAAATATTTTTTATCTCCTATTAAAAGTAGACTCTTTCTCATAGGTGCCCTAACCAAATGTTAAATCCCAGTAGATATTTCAAAGAATGACGGTGGGTGGAGAAAAACTGCATATGCCAAAAAAATTTTATATGATAATGAAAATAACTTTTGACAGACAATTACTAAATACACCTTATGTATATAATCAGAGTCGAAGTACTATGTCACCATCTATATCAGTTAAATTTAGCTATATGGCAATGGAAATTTTTTTCATTGTTTCTTTGGAAATTAGAAGATAATCCTTTAAAAGGCAGCATACTATTGTGAAACTACTCATGACAGTACTTCAGAACAGACTATCTGTGAAAGTATTTACTTATTACTAATCTCTAACTTATAACCCTATGAAAAGTGCAGTTGCTAAGAAAAATAGATGTTTATTCACTTTCTTTGGCGATGTTATTCAGAAATAATCTAAAAATCCATGAATCTTTAGAAAAAAAGATGTTCTTTTTGATAAACTTGGTGCAGCTAAAGCAATCTTCTCAAAAATAGTATATGATTGATTTTCCCAAATTGTTCTTTTTAATATTTAAACATTCATTATACCCTAAATTATAATGAGATATTTGACAGCTATAAGAGGTATATTATTTCTCTGAAGTTCTTCAGACTTTTCTCATAGAGAAAAAGAGCACAGTGTTTGCCCTTTCCTGGCTCCTCTCCTCCACCATGGCAGCACTTGGGAGTGCACAGACACAAAGGCAGACCCAACATTTCAGTGAGTGGGTAGGGTGTGGCAGGCATTTACCACCTTGGGCACTGTAATTTGTTATTCCTAAAAGAAACCATTTGAGAGATGATAGTATTTAAGCCTGTATGTGTGTGTGTGTGTGTGTATTTTTTTTTTAACTGAGGTAACATTGGTTTTCAACTTTATATATGACTTAGAGGAACAAGCTCACCCTCTTGCAATGTTGTTACGACACCACCCCCACCTCAAAGGTATGCACAACACTCCATGATACTTCACTGGGGAACCAACATTCAAAACCAAGAAGGACGTGAAATCAGCATGGCTTTTGCCACAAAAAAAAAAGGACAGAGAATTTTTTTTCAGAGTTTTTTTTTTTTTTTTAAACAGGGAAACTGTTGGTTGTGGTATTTTAAGCATAGATGGACAAAAATACTATTGGGCTAGCTTTTCCTGCTTTTAACAAAAGTTATTAGGCAACAATCATTGTAGTTTAATTTTGTGACAATTAGAGTTTAAATTTAAATTGGATTTAAATTTCAAATGAGAGTGATGTGTGCAGAGACAAGAAAAAAGCTTAGGTTCCAAAAGATTTTGGATTTATATAGGAAGAATTTCAGTACTCTACATTTGAAGCTTCTGCATAACTTTAATGAGAAAAAATATGTAATTTGATCATTTAAGGTAGCATCAGAAGAGTTCAAAAGAGTTGGTGTTCCTATTGGAACTCAGTTCTGAATATTATTTAATGGATGACTAACTCTGGATTTTTTTCCTAAATTTGTCTGGAGTTTGAACTACCTACCAAGAATCCAGAACAATCAGACTGTTGTAATATTTCAATATATCTAGGACAAAAGGATGCAGATTTTAAGACAGTACTTAGTTCTCAACAGCAACAATGCTAGGAAGTAATATGACAATGCTTTCAAAAAACTCCAACTCTATAATCCTAGTCTTGGCCAAAAGGACAACCAGACCTAAGTACAGAAGGTACTCACTTCCACACGTACAAATTCTCAATCCATTTACTTTGTAGGCAAGCTTTCTCATGACGTTCCCGACAAAACAAGGGAGTAAAGAGGTAAAGTGGGGACCCCAAGAACAGAAGATTCTTCACAGAACAGCAATGGCAGAAACTCCCAAAATGAAGGGAAAATGCTATGCATCTGTCTCACAGCAGATCCAGAGAACAATCCCTGAAATAAGGAAAACAGAAGTCTCCAGGAGAAATTTTACTTCAAGAAATATTAATTGAACATAGTGAGATTAGTGTTATATATCTGAGGAAGTCTGAAGGTAAATTAGTAATACAAAGAAAATTAAACAAAACTATAACCAAATAATTTTCAATCCAAGTAAAAAACTAAAAATATTTTATAAACTCTCTACCTCCTCTTTGATACTCTTCAGAATATAAACATTGGTAATCAAGCCAAAATTAAAATGTAACTAAATGTAAAACTTGGGGCAGGAAGTGTTAGTGTGTAGTTAGGTTAGGGTGGCAAGATGAAGCAAATAAAAACACAAGACACACAATTAAATCTGAATTTCAGATAAACAAATAATAATTTTCTGTTTAAGTATGTGTGAAATATGGTATAAAAAAGGTGGAAGTAATAAAAAACAGCTTTATTTTCATTTTCCATAAAGGAGAGTCAAAACTAAAAACACAGTAGGCAGCATTACAAGTCAAAATAGTAATATCAAAACATTGGTTGCCTCTAGAGATGAAAAAATTATGAAAAGAAATATGACATGACACTGTTTTTTATACCAAATATTCCTTTGAACAATTTTACTCTTTCTTTACAAATAGAACTTGATTAAATACAAGCTAAAGTGTTAGGCAGAGCTGAAGCAAATACAGCAAAATGCTATAATTTGGATAAACAGGATTCATTAAGTGTCATATTATTCTTTATAATTTTTTCATAGGAAAGGATCAGAACTATCTAAGGGAATTACAACAAATATTTAAAGACTATTTGCTTCGCAAGGTTTCTAAATTACTGGACTATTTGGCATTATGATGGCAAAAATCATGACAAATTTGGTGTCAGGCTTTTTTATTAATACATTCATTCAACAGATATTTGTACAGCTATTATGTTGAGAACATCAGATTGCATGGAAAATCTATGAACTCACCACAAAAAAAATAGAAAGAGGAACTCAACAACCAATTATCAAAATTTCAGTCAATTCAAAACAGTTCATCACATAGTAGGTCTTTCTCCCTGTCCTCAGAAATCTTACATCTTTATACATTCTTGAGCAAAGGACAGACATAGGAGCCACTTGAGGACAGGAACCAAGTCCATAGCTCTTTAAGGATTCTTGCCTAGTATAACACAGTGTCTAGAACAGTACAGAGGAAGAGCCCAGGAATTACTTGTTGAAGGAGTAAATAAAATGAATCATTGAATAAATGACTATGATTAAACCTTATTTTACAAGCCCCAGCAGTAATAAAAGGCTTTGTTGAAAAGGGAAGGAACAGAGTTAGACCAACTAAGAGCGAAAGAATTAATTGTAGTTTATTTCATTGCCATTTTAATAACAATAATAGTAATAAATAAGGAAGCCAGAAGATAGTTTGAAGAAACAAACAATAGAGCTTGATAGAGTAAAGAAAGACTAAAGAATCAAAGATAAAATTCAGAAATCACTTAGCCCAGGAGTCTGGAAAACTACAGGTCCCGCTGTAAGAAACAAAAGGCAGAGAAAAGTCAGCTTTGGGGGAAGCTAAGAGTTGGGTTTTGTGCATATTAATTTATCTACAATACCTGTGACCCAAGTGGCAGTCATGCCTGAGGCATCTCAAATTTTTAAAAAATGTAAATGTGAAAAGTAGACAGGCAGTTCCTGGTTTTTGTCACCTCAAATATCATTGATTTGATTTCTTGAAAGTCTCTTTTTACACAACTCCATCTGACATTCTGCCTCCTTCAGGAGCTCATTTATCAGGCACAGCCATCACTTTCAGGGGATGAGGAAGATCCCTAAACCCATTCCCGCCAGAGGTAAATCTCTGTTGGCTCGCCTATGTATGAGCGCCATCTAGTGGTAAGAGAATGTCACTTGTGCTAGACTGCACACGACATAAAGTGTGGGGAGGGGAGAGACGGGCTTGGGGAAGGCAGGAATATTCTGCCTCTGGTCCAACTTTCAGGTGTGCTGTGGATAAACGTGTACCTTGCGTTGTCCAAATATGAATTTATCAGAGCAAATCCTGACGCAGTGCTAAAAAGTCCAATGTCTATTAATGCATTCTTGACAAATGATAGAGATGCAGTTGAACAGGGAGAACAGTGAAATCACTTTCTATTCATTCTATTCTATTCATTTGTATTCATATTCATTACTCTATTTTATTTAGGTTTTCATATTTGGTGGAGAAATGGCATATATTTATAGTTATAAATATAATCTGGCTATCATATCATTAAGGCAAAGCTTAAAACTAACTTGTAAATGTCTTACACATAAAATGGGTTCCTTTCCTTAACTATTTAAAGTCACTCGCTTCATCTGCTCTATTATATTCCCGATTCATTCTTTAAAAACATTAAACTGTTTTGATGCCCAAAGTCATCTCCTTTTCTCAGAATGTCCAGAACATTTTGTCAAACCTTTAGAACTATTTATACGCATGTCTTATCTCCCTTGCTAGGCTGTAAGCTTCTTGAGGCAGAATCCATTTCTGACTCACACATTAAAAGCTTGGAACAACTGATTACCAAACAATGTTTCTAACATCGATGAGTCAAAGCTTCCTTTCAGAATTCCATGCAAATGGTAGATTCCCTTGACCCAAAAAAAGTGATCTGCACAAATAGGCAAGATTTTGTTCATGCTCTGAAAGACATCAGTGGCCCTTGAAGCCCATTAACAGACTGGTCCAGTTAAGAAATTATGACAAAAACATGAACTTCTGGAACATAAGTTGGAGCATTTGTATGAAAAAAAACAGGCACATGAAGGAGACAGAGTAAGGCCTGTAAAACCTGACCTCTCCTGCACTGTCAAATATTCACTAGGAAAAAAAAATTCAGTTGCTATTTATTGAGATTAAGAAGAAGTACAGTTGTAATTCCTCAAGCTTGAGAGAATGAATGAAATGTGCAAATTAGCACCCGAGGACCCAGATCTGACTGAACCCCCTTCTTCTAAAAGGATTCAGGAGGGCCTGCCATGACCTCTGACCCCAGCCTTTGGAGCCCCCTGGTGTCCTAGTTTCTTGATCTAGATGTGAGAGGAATATTTCTTCATGTGTACTTAGCAATATTAGAAATTTTGCATACTTAACACCTCTCTCTTAGACACAGACACTCTAAGTGGGAAAAATAGCCAAAACACAAAAATAGATTTCTTACCCTAAATCTGCTCACTTGGATGGCAGACCTGTTATCTTTTGTTTCCACCTTAATTCTTCCCCAATCATGTTCTCCTTCTAAGAACATTGATGACCTGTTCCCAGTTTTGAAACACTCCTACCTTTCAAGCAAAGAACTAAACCAGAAAACTAGGTGTTGTCTTTACCTCAAGAAGAAGAGATGGCTATGGACTGGCAGGCCTTCCCTAGTGAGTTGTGAACCCTTCATAAGGGCCACATCAGCCTGTGGATCACAACAGACCCCTTGAGACCAATTCTGCATGATGTTTTCTCTCATTCTGAAAGTGGTAGTACCTCTTCTCCATGGGAAATTCTGATCTTCCATTGTGACTTTCCTTTTTTTAAAGATTTATTTATTTATGCATACAAGAGCTGGGGAATAAGCCAGAGGTGTTGGGGGCGGTGAGAGGATTCACCAGAGACAGAGCGGGGAGCGGAACAGGCGGATCAACTTAAGTACACTGCTGAGGGGAGCAACAAGCGAGACAGGAGAGGTCTGCTGCGCCATGTGGGTCCCCTCCCTGGCCAGGGATCGAACTCACACTGCTGTGCCGCAGATGCTTCACAGTGCAGTGCTCAACCCACTGTGCCACCAGGGAGGCCCCTTCCATTGTGACTTTCAATGGGCTTTTAAATTACATAATCTGTTTTCACAGTATGATCTAGATACAAATATTTCATCAAAAGTTAAGAAAATAAAATTTTGAAAATTTTCAGAGAGAAGAAATTAATTATAAGCCTTACTTGGGAGTTTTTGTATGCAAAGGAGAAAGTAAATGAGAAGACGTGAAAATCAGAGGCTCGTGACTCAGCATACTTCTTAGAACCAAAGACTACTGATGATTTGGCCTTGAGCAAGGATATCCCTGGGGGACCTTGATCCCCACATCTGATGAAAAGAAATGCTCATCAGCTCTGAGAAGGTAGATGGCCGTCTTAGAAAGGGATAAAGCAAAGACCATAAAATTATTAGGATGGCCAAGGGGAGAGTAAATGGCCAGCTGATGAGTGTTGGACATAAAAAGGTAAACAGGGAATAAACTGAGGCATCTTAAACTGGAAAGACAATATCCAACCCGTCTTTGCGGTTGCAGGCCCGTGTGACACACTGAGACATAATCCAAAGTTTGGTTCAGAAAGCGATGATCAGCAAGAGGCCTCAAAGAAAACAATGTATAAGAAACGTGATTCTCTCAGCCTTTATGCAACTATAGGAATTCTCAACTTGGATCTGTTGACACCTTAGATCAGAAAATTCCTTGTTATGGGAGACCATCAAGTACACTATAGGTTGTTTAGCAACATCCTCGGGCACTACCCACTAGATACCAGTGGCACTCACTCTGTTCTCAGTCGTGACAACCACAAATGCCTTCCAACATTGCCAAATACCCCTGTGGAGGCAAAGTTGCCATTGTTGAGAATCACTCCTGGAAGAATACTTTTTATGGCCACCAAATCACCTAATCAAATTGTCTGTGACATCTCTCTCTGTGCTCCTCCTGAGCTTACTGTTCAGGCATCTCCCTGTTCTCTTAGCTCTGCCCTCAATGTACTCTCTGCTGCTGTTTCAGGCTTGATATTTCAAGTCATTCTTTGCCTCTAATTTCACCTTTACCTAGGACCTAAGGCACTATGAGCAAAATCTAGCTCAAGGTGTAGTCTCATCTGAGTCTCAGAGCTTTCTTTTCCCTTTTTCAAAGTCTCATGACTAAGATCCATCTGCTCCTTCTTCAGTGCACAGAAGTATCTACTGGCACCCCAGTTCTGAGACCTCAGAAGCTGAATGCCCAGATGCCCTCCTAAGATTGGGAACCTGACTAGAACCAATGAGATACAGATCTCAGGAAAAGGATAAAGCTATTGTCTCCTGATACTTCAGGATCCCAGAGGTTGATTAAAAAAAAAGTTTCCTGTGATCCCAAGTAGGGAAATGGTGCAATGAGACAGCCCATCCCCTCACATCTACACAAGTTACTAAGGCAGAGTCTCCCTAGGAAAGACCCCATCTCTTCCCCTCCTCTCCCAAATAACCTAAGGCCCAATCTACCTCATCCTCTCTTCTCAATGGGACTCCAACCATCTCTGAATCTCTAAGTTGTCCTATTTGTGGGCTTACTTTGCCAGTTACATGCTCAGAAACCTCTCTAGGCCACGTGCAGTTAGAACGACTGCCATCAAAGGCATTCTAATTACATGGCACCCTGTTCTTTTTTACTTTTTAAATGAGTTTTGGCTGGTGATGCAAGCTTATTTATTCAAAGAACTTGTCTTATGAAGCACTTTTTCTAATGTTTCAACTAAACATAACTCCACATTATCAAAGCACAGCTACACTGTGATTTACTTAACCAGATTCTTAAAGACATACTTTCTTAAACTCACTTCTTATCCCTTACTTCACTGCAAGTGTTCTCTCACACTATCTAATTCCGCCATTAATTGTGTGAAACTGAGAAAGTTACTTAACATTGTTCTGCTCCAGTTTCTACATCAATAGAAAAGACACTAACATTTTTTGGCTCTTTCTCACAGACAGATCTTTAGTTGTTAATAAGGTACCATAATGAATTCCACCAAAATCCAAGTAAAATTGATAATGTCCAGTAAAATCCATAGAGAGAGAGATAGACAGATAGATAGATTTTTCTTTCTTTGGCTGGCCAATAAATGGAATCTTCAAGTCATTCATGCCTTATGTTTTATTCCCAACATAAAAGCACACAGGATGTAAAACTACGGAAGTTCCGGAGTGAACTACAGTAGAACTGTGATCATCTTAGCCACCAAACACTTCTGTGTTACTATAAAAGACAGACATGTGAGAGAGCAGTTCTCCACTGGTGAAGCCATTCAGGAGAGAGCAGATGACAATGTCATGGCATAGCCAAAATTCTGTCTGCTGCAGAGCAGAATGTAGAAATGACCTCCAAAGTGCCTTGTAGGTCTATGATTCTAACATGACTTCTCCTTGAGCACCAATTATGTTCATCCCTTTATAGGACTGGCAGCTCCTTTACAATGGAAGGTTTATGTCCTCAATGGGATGCACTTACTATTATGTTGATATCCTTTTTCCAAAGAACCTAAATTTAGAACACTAAGAAAAAGATTAGTATTAGTATTTAAATACAGGGGTAAGTTTGCTCAAAGAAATGTTGGAGACTTTTGACATGACCATCTTAGTCCTTCTATAGACCAAGAAACTCACTTTCTATGACCCAGACACAGATCCCAGAGACACTAATAAACAAATGCCAGTGAATTGTACAGTACTCAGTGAATCTGAGTGCATTGGAACAACAACTGTTATTTAGAATTTTTAATTTTCAAGATCCTTTTCTTTCCCCAATAAAATCTGTAGCAAATCAAAAGACTTTGCTTTCAAAATTATTATTTCTGTTATGAAACTCCTCTTAGAATCTGTGCAATAAGCCCGTTTCTTCTCAGGACAATGGAATACCCAGAACATAATAAAGGAAAGGTCATGTACAAAAATGTACAAAGATTAACCCTGCATTACATATTGCTGTGTGTAATTACATTATATAAGACAATTCTCCTAATGGCAGAGGGTTGTCGTTCGTGGAACAGTTTGGCACTTTGGGGGTGGTACAGACATGTCTTTAAATAACTTTGTGAAAAGATTCTGCACAGAGAAAGAGCAAATTGATGTGATATCAATCCTCTTAGTAAGAGTGGCTTCACTTAACAATGTAGGTCAGATTGGAAAACACCAGAAAGGCAGCAGGTAATTGTCTTTCAAGTGTTAAAAATTATTGTTGCATTTTTTTTAAAAGCATGAACTACATTCTAAAAAATAAAAATGCTACTTCCATAATTAATGAGATGTTTATTTAGTTATATGCAGTCTTTCACCAGACCTTCAGATACTAGACTTTTTTTCATCTTATCAAACTACAGAGAGAATAGTGGTAAGCTGATAAAAAGCTCTGTGGAATTTAGTATTCGTTTATCTGTCCTTCCCTGGCCTTCAGTTTACTCTAATTTTTTTTGTCTCTCAATAGTTTAATTACATGTGAAAAGACTCCCAGTAACACACTTGTGTTAGGGCATATTAGAATTAAATGAGGGGAAAAACTTTTCATTATGTGGTTTTATTGTTATTCATTTGTACATTCATTTGACAATACTGACTCAAGCTGCTGTGTGTTCTCTTAAGCCCCAAATATTTTATATCCCAAAGCTCCATCCAAGAAGCTACGTAATTAAAAGAAAAGAATGACTTATTTTTCTAATACTATGTAGAGATAGTAGAATTTCAACAGGTTCGATCATCATCCATTATGAAACCATCTTTTATAAAAAGCTAGCTTTTCTTTGTGAATGAAACTATTCTTGCCATTCCAGGAGTCAGTCTGGCAAATGTGTTAAGAAAAATTAAAATTAAATGAAAATCACTGGTCAGGTAAATCCATTCTACTGGAAGTCAATATAAATGAAAACAGAACCCAACCTAGTCATTAGTTGAAGAAATCATTATCCCCTTATCAATACATACCAGTTAAATTCATGGAAGAGTTTAGCTAAAAATAAAATGCATTTCAGTCATTTTCCTCACCATAAACTGAAACCTTCTGCATAAGATTGTAAGAGGAACTAAATCTTATAAAAAGAACATCAGAGTTTCTTTGATACTGGAAATAGTCCTTCCCTGTTCTGAAATAGTCTGCCCTTATGACTCTGCTCCCAAGGTAGATTTTTCTGGCATAAGTAAATTTAGCTTTATTTCTGGAACAAGTAGTCTTTCTTCATAAGTGTCATGCTGAGCAGGGCTGATTTAGCTTCCTGTCTTCTTGATATCAGCCTTAGCAAGTTTCAAAATATATGGCTATCCAAAGAAAGTTGTATTGCAAGCTTTTTCTCATTTGTTTTCACTTATCAAAAAGTTACAACTATATGAAGCCAGAGTTCTTCAGGCAAGACTAAGTCAAGGTCAGAATTCACTAGCTAATGGGAGTACATCTTACAAAGAACATGCACAAATTCCCAAGAACTAGGAATTAGGCCAGAACAGATAGACTAGGAAATTTTCATAAAAACTGAAAACACATGACCCTCAAAATTCCCAGAACAAGGGACTAAGAATCATATAAACCCCAAATCATATAAAGCCCAAATCCACTATATGGATTCCTCAGGCCCTCTTATTCTCAGGAGATTGTCTTGGTACCCAGAGTTCCTGCTGATCAGCAGCAACAATGGAGCCCCCCAGGCAATAGCCCATATTCATTCACTCCCCAATAGCTTTTGCCAGACAATGATGCATCCCCAACCTCTACTTGCCCACCTTCCCAAAACCTGATCCCCACCAAATGTGAGCTGGCCCTGGAAATAGGAGCTATACTCCTTAAGGTGTAAGCTCGCTTCTCTCTCTCTCTCTCTCTCTCTCTCTCTCTCTCTCTCTCTCTCTCTCTCTCTCTCTCTCTCTCTCTCTCCCCCTCCCTCCCACCCCCCTATCCCCACCCCCCACCTCTTGCACCTCTTGGTCTTTGATTTGTCTTTCCTCCATCCTGCACCACTCCCAATGATGCCACCCCACAATATCACTGTATTCCTTTAAGATTTGAAATATATGATTTTAGCCAGGAGATTACAATTTATGATGGCAATATCTACTCATAAAGAAAAGAGGTTAATATTAAGGTCACTACAAAGCAAATGCTTTTATTTATGAGAATAAATAAAAAATTTTCCTTTCTGACATGATTGTTATATATTGCTATGTCTAGGTTTGATGTCTGCCTTTGTGTACCTGTTTGATGACAAATTCTTTCCTGAAAAGACTCTGGCTGGTGTCACTCATGACATTCTATGGTGGAGATTTATTCCCTGACCTTATACTTTGGAAAGGACAGCCTGAACTACTCAAGAAATTGTGGGCCTTAGTAGATTATACTGAGTTCTCTCTCTTTCCCAGAGGGAGTATTACCAACGAAAAGCAGAGGCCAAAAGAGGGTCCCTTCTAATTAACACAAGAGCCATTTGAGCAGAATGCCGGTTTAGGATTCAATTTGAGGTTAAGATAGTGGTCATGATACAGACATACTGCTCTGGCAACTTTTCATTCATTTTTGAAACCTTGTGATATCTTATAAGACATTGAATCTAAAAGGCAGTAGTATCCAAAATTAACAACTAGTGCCAAACATCACAGTACACCTAGTTTGATTACTTTTAAATAACAAGTAAAGAAAATTCCAAATTCCATTCAAACTGAATTTGAAGTTGTATTTCATGTTTAAAGGTTTTGACATTCGGGCCTCCCTGGTGGCGCAGTGGGTTAAGCGACGCACTATGGAGCAGACCGCAGCCTCTGCAGCATGAGTTTGATCCCTGCTGCCCACCAGGAAGAGGACCCACATGCGTAGCAGACCTCTCTTGCCTCACCCCCTGCTACCCTCAGCAGTGTGTTTCAGTCAGTCTGCCTGTTCTGCTCCCTACTCTGTCTGATGAATCCTCTCACCTCTGGCAACTCTGGCCTGTACCCCAGCTCTTGTATGCATAAATAAATAAATCTTAAAAAAAAAAGTTTTGACATGCTGATTATATTTGTGTTTATATACATGTATGTATGTGCACATATAAGTCATTTATATACAGCATGAGTTAGATTAAGGAACAGGATTCACACCAAGCGCTGGCTAATTGACTAAGGCTAATGGAAATTGTGTTTCTATTTAGTTATTACTACTCTTCTTTGTGATGATTTTTTAACAGCAACATAAAAATTGCAATGCTTAATTTTTCTGGTGTGATATCTCCTTTAACATTTACCCCACAAGAATGTAGACTGGTCCAGCTTCTATGGAACTAGTGTGGAAGTTTCTCAAGAGACTGAAAATGGATCTGCCATATAACCCAGAAATTACACTCCTAGGTATCTACCCCCAAAATACAAAAACACTACTTGAAAAGGAAACCTGCACTCCTATGTTTATAGCAGCACAATTTCCATAGCCAAGATACAGAAACAACCTACATTCCCCAAAAGAGATGAATGGATCAAGATGATGTGGTATGTGTACACAATGGAATACTATTCAGGATCAAAAAGATAAACTCACGCCATTTGCAGCAATACAGATGGAGCTAGAAGGTATAAGCAAAATAGGCAGAAGGAGAAAGACAAATACCATATGATATCACTTTTATGTGGAATATAAATGTTCTCATCCATCTCCACCAAAATGCAGCTTTACCTGGAATTACATGATAAATCCATTTCTTTCCAGATTTCTCTCCTGAATTTCAAATTTACAGATCCAATTGCCTTCTGCTGCTCTACAGAAAGCTCACCCCACATAATCTGAAACTGAGTTAACCAATTGCCCCACATACCTAATTCTACTCCAAAGTAGCTCATCTCATTGAAGGGCAACATCACAGTAGCCAGAAATGTGTCATCCTCCTCCCTACCATCTTCCTTCTTCTCATTCTTCCCTCTCCTCCCCCAACTCCACACACCCCACACTGATACTCAGTTACCATGTCATCAGTTCTGATGAGAGGGGCTTTAATTGTCAATATAGGAACTGCTACGCTGGATTCATCATTTAAATAGTGGGAGTCAGGAGTTAAAGCTATTGGGGTTAATGTCTTTCTTTAATTCTATGATGCCATCAAACGTAAGATCCATGTCCAATGTCTATTTTATGAACAATAAATTGCAGGGGAGGACATGTACTATTTGGTATCAAGGACATCCTGTATTTCTTCTCCTTTGTTCTCTAGCAGGATATCATGTTATATTATGTCTTCTTGACCTTCTGTATTCATTAAACACGGAGATGAGTGGAGCTTACTTTTGTTTTAGAATATTTTTGTTCTTCCTTTTTTTCTAGTATACTGTAGGGCCTAAATGTTTGGTTTATCAATGGCAGACAAGAGTGAGCACCTCAATAATACCACTGGACTCAAGATGTTGAGTACAACCTGTCTACTTAGAAAATTATGTAATATTAAATGTCGAGAGCAAATGAGACATCTAAAAATGAATTTAAGACACACAACTTCCCTACTTGCTTTATAATAAAGATTTGACTACTTAATACAAGTACAGGTTTTTCTAGTGAGGAAAAGAGTAAGTGAAACAAATTGAATAAGAAAGGCAGAATACAGAGCAATAAAACTAGGATATTTTTAATATTAAAATAGGAGACATGGTTTAGCCTTGATCAAAATATAATCCATTTGAGCTGGGTTACAGATAAAACCTTTCTCCTGTGCCACAGATGTTATCATAGCTGAATATAAATATGAACCAGACAAGGCTCTGTCTTATCTTCATGCTACCCTCGGGTTTTCACAGGACCACAAAGAGCCTGAACACTAGCAACTTTTGTTTATAAAGTCTATATCAAGTCTTCACTGTCTGCCCATGTCCTCTCTGCTAGCTCATTTTCTGGTCTAAGTTCCAGTCATTTGTCTGTTACCTTTACTTTGCCATAATCTTGTACTAGTCCTCCTCATCTGCTCACTCTTGTGAACCTGTTCATCATATGTTGCTTCTATTATCAAAGACCATAAATATACACATATATTTGCTTACTTTCCTACTATCACTGCTCTATTATTTGCTCTTAAATTCCATAATGGTCTATAGGTAACTCAGCAACGTTACAAAACTTGAAATAATATGTACTGAATGAATAAATGAATGACGTTATCAACACGGCCTGTTGCATGGGCAACACCACGCTGATAAGAAATGGGAGTGGAGGAGCAGGCTGCACAATGGAGGATGCTCCTGAAAAAGCAAGAGCCTAGCCTTTTTTATTGACAGAATAATCAGACAGCATCAGTTACCAGCTGTAGGAAGACAAAGAGAAAAAGATGGATAAAACTAAAGAGTGTGTTTTTGTCATCAAAGGCTGAAGAAGGGGGTGGGAATGGGAGTCTGCTGACCAGATAATTCTTATCTGCTTGACAACCAAGTGTTGTAATTGAAACCATACCCCAGGCCCCCTGCTATGGTTCTAATCTTATCAACAAGGCATTCCACTGATGAGCTTCTGGGGTCCCTTGTCATACATAGGTATTTGGCCCCCAGGCATTCCTGGTCATATCTCATGAAGTATATACCCTTCCCAGGGTGATCAGGCTTCCTGCTCCTGATTGATTTAATAAGCACCTTGTAAGGTTTGACTCCAATGACTGATTGCCCAGTCAGTTAGGGCTTTTGTATGGGAATGCAGAACTGCAGGTAACGAAGAATGGTGGCCAAACAAGCCCTTTAAACCTAGGAGACCCACAATGGCCTTTTTTAGATTCAAACCTGATCTTTGGACAAGGCTCTTGGGCAAGTCTCTATAGCTTAGGTTCATCATTCTACAAAACAGAATCACAATATATCTACCTCAAAAAGTATTAGGAGGATTTACAAAACAAAATTAATACATGCAACCCACTTAAAACAGCATCTGCCATATGAAAATAACTCAATAAGGTACAGCTATTTAAATTTGTTACAATCATCATTATAACGTTGCTGTTATCATCATCAGTGACTCTCCATAAAACAGACTCCTCTTGCCTAAAGTTAAAAATCACTGGCAAAGTATGAGCTATGAACTTTGAATTGTGCTTCCCAAAATTCAAACATGGAGTCCTTAACCAAAACGATTATATTTGGATATAGAATTTTAGCAGGTAATTATTATTAAAGGGTTTATTCCTCATCTGATATGATGGGGCCTCCTATAAAAAGGAAGACTATTCCTTCTCTTTTCTTCTCTTCTTCCCTACTCTTCCCTCCCCTCCTTCTCCACCTCTTCTGTCTTAACCTGTCCATCATGCCTTTCATGTGTGCGCGTGTGCATGTGTGTGGGTGGGTGTGGGTGTGGTTGTGTGTGTGCACGCATGCGCACCTGTGTACTCACAGCTCACTGTTCAAGCAGTGAGGAAAGATCACAAGAGAATTAAAAGGTAGCCCGAAAATTAAAAGTAACTAATACAGGGGCCTCCCAGGTGGCGCGCTGGGTTAAGCAACGCACTATGAAGCAAACTGCAGTCACTGCAGCACGAGTTCGATCCCTGCCGCCGCGCAGGGAGGAGTCCCACATGGTGTAGCAGACCTCTCCTGCCTCACCCGCTGCTGCCACTGGCAGTGTGTTTCAGTCAGTCTGCCTGTTCTGCTCCCCACTCTGTCTGGTGAATCCTCTCACTTCCCTAGACTCTGTTCTGTACCCCAGCTCTTATATGCATAAATAAATAAATCTGTAAAAAAAAAAAAGTAATACAATCTGGGTCATGAATTACTCAGTATACTCCACCCTCCTACTTTATTGAACCACCTGCAATTCTTTCCCGTGGTGAGAACATACTATCCTTTTTACACTGGCTTCTTAACTCACACTCATTCTCCAAGACTATCTTCAGTCAGTGAAAATCTAGCCAGCAAGGTGGTGGCAGAGTGAAGATGCTGTGCTTACCTTCTCCACATACTTACAAATAGCTAACAGAAGAAAAATGGCAATCACTTGTTAAAATGGATGACTACAGTAATCAGGAGCAACAGTCAGAAGAAAGGAGGAAGAAAAACCTCACCTTAAGTGTGCTTACAGTGATACTGGGCCAACATGACCTATAAGAAGGAGAGATGGCGGCTGTAGGAAACCCCTGAGTTGTTGCCTTGAGGGCACAAACCAGTATCTAGGACTTTGGTGACCTGGCACTGGACTAGATAAGGTAATGCACAGAGTTGGTATCCAAAACAAAGAGAGTGCTCTGTTGGTAAATTGTAGTAGCAGAGATGTAAGGTGAATAATACTGGCTTAGACCCAAAGCTCCCAATATACAGCAACTGGAGCTTGAACTAGCAGGGATAACTAGGTCAGGTCATCTGTGATTCCACATAGAGAAGGCTTGCTACTTGAAACCCAAAGCCAGAATATTCAGAAAGCCTACTACCACACCCCTCCCTCCAGGCTAAAATCAAGATAAGGAATGGAACACTTTCATCAACCAGTTTTACCACCTGTTAACCTCAGGAACAATCACCCTGGAAAAGGATGGCCAGGAAACAACAAAGTGATCACAAGCATGAAAATTAAAATAGCAATTAAACATATTCTCCAAAACAAAAGCCCAGGACCATATGCTTTTTAAAATGAATTTTATCAAATCTTTAAATAAGAACAATTGGCCACCTTGAGAAAATTGTGTTTAAAATAGAATAAAAGGAAGTGTTCCCTAGTATGTTTATGATGCCAGCATTACCCCAATACCAATATCAGATAAAAATAGCACAAGAAATGAAAATTACAGACGAAAATTCTTGACAAACACTGATACAGATACCTTCAACAAAATAGACCAAACTGAATTCAAAAATATATAAGTATTATACACCATTATCAAGTGGCATTTAACCCAGGGATGCAAGGATGGTTTAATATACATAAATCCATAATGTCATACCTCATTTCAATAAAAGTAAAGATAAAAATTCATATGATAATGCAGAGATGCAAAGAAAGCATTAGAAAAGACTCAGAACCTATGATAAAAAATAAATAAGATGGCAATAGAAGGAACCTGCTTTAATATATCACAAACCAACAGCAATATAAATATTTAATGCTGAGAAACTGAAGGTTTTCCCCTTAAGATCAGAAACAAAATAGGATGTCCACTGTCACCACTTCTGCTTAACTTAGTAAGAGGTTTTGGCCAGAACTATCAGAAAAAAATAGTAAATAAAGGGGAAGAATCCATACGGTAAGGGAGTGAAACTATCACTGTTTGAAGACAATATGTTATCATATATAGAAAATCCTAAATACCAAAAGCTATCATAAACAATAGGTGAATATAGCAAAAAAACAAGTTAACAAAATCAATGTACAAAAATTCATCTTTTTTACATACAAACGACAAACAAAAAGCAAAAATAATCAAGAAAATTACTCCATTTAAATGCTTCAAATAAAATTAAATGCCTGAAAATTAACCTAACTAAGGCAGTGAAGAACCTATAAAATGAGAACTACAAAATGTTACTAAAAGACTTATGTGACAACATAAAGAGATGGAAGTATATACCATGCTCATGGGTGAGGGAGAACAATGTAAGTAAAATGACTATAATGGCTAAAATGCTTTAAAAACTTTTAGTGCAATCCCCATCACAATACCAGTGATATTTTTCAAAGAAATCAAACAAAAATATCTGAAATTTCAAATGGAACCATAAAAGACCTCTAAGAACAAAAGCAATCCTGAGAAAAAAAGGAGAGAAAAGGAGTTATCACATTACCTGACTTCAAACTTTACAATAAAGTAACAGTACTAAAAACAATATGGTACTGGCACAGAATGACAAAAACAAATTTTGGACATTTACATAGCTAATGGTTTGATGACAAAATATCTACCAAAATTAGTGGACATGAAAAAACACCACAAGGACTCTGAGGTTAAGAGAGAAAGGTAAAGGGAATATAAGGCATGGGGATTGGAGGGCAGAGAATAAGGTCATGTGATTATACTGTTATGGGAAGATGTCTGGTATCTGGGAAGGAGAAAAGCAATTTTCAGAAGCATGTATAAATCTTAACTTTCTATCTTCTTTTTCTCTTTCTTTAAGGTGCAAAATTAGATTACTTATTCAAGATCTTTATTGTTCTCAATGAGTGCCTATATTGCTATTTAGTTCCCTCTTAGTACAATTTTTGCTAAATCCATAGGTGCTAGTAGCTTTTGTCTTCATTTTAAAAATACATCTGTCTACAGGTATATTTTAATTTATCTGTTGATTTCTTATTAACCCAACTGTTATTCAGTAGTATGCTGTAGTCTCCACATATTAGAGGTTCTTCCCACTTTTTTTGTGGTTGATACTGTTGTGATCAAAGAAGATACTTGAGTGATTTCAATCTCCACAAATTTATTGACACTTGTTTTGTGACACAAATATGGTTTATCCTTGAGAATGTTCCATATGCATTGAGAAAAATATGTAATCAGCTTTTATGGATGTCATGCCTGCCAATGAGTCAATTAAGAAAAGGCAGCTTACAAAATGGAATAATAGCCATAAAAAAAATAAAAGATGAACTCTCCATTTGTAATAAGATGGATGGAACTGGAGGGGATTATATTAAGCAAAATAGGTCAGAAAAAAGAAAGACAATATATGATGATTTCACTCATATATGGAAGATAGAAAAAAAAAAACAACAGACCGAAGAAATCAGACTATACAACTGAGGTTACCAAATAGGGACGGGCAGGATGAGAAGCACATGGCAGAGAAAGCCAGAGAGGTTATGGTGAAAGACTATGGGTGTTTAGGTGATAGGTAGGATGTGGTAACATATTCTGAAAAGATGTGACTCTAAACCTCTCAATTAGATCTGATGCTGTATACCAAATCTGCTTCAATAAAGAAATAAAGTAAAGAAAGCATGTGGATCCTATTTGTATGTGAAAAACAAAACATATATCGGCATACGCATAGAAAGTTTCTTGAAGAATATCTTCAGTCCTTCCGTACTCAAGGAAAGTACCTGAGCTCCCACCACACTCCCCCAGTCAAAGTTAGGTGAGTGGAAAGAGGAGAGAGGAAGGAGAGGGGGAGGAAGAAATAAAAGATAGGGAAAAGAGGGGAGGGGAGGGGAGGGGAGAGGAGAGAGACTGTGAAACAACCTGAAGAAGCAACATATAGAGCCAGGGGTGTAGGAGAATCCAATTCTACTGTTAGGGCAGTTGTAAAGTATAACCAAACCATCTACCTCTTCCTTGATCAACTTCTCCAGTTGATCCAAAATGTGAAATAAAATGGAAATATTTATGTTATAAACAGCTCTAAAACATTATGTTATGGACACAACTGAAGTATGTCTCTATATCAGGCAAGATAGATAAAGAAAAATGGCGGGGGGCGGGGAGGGCAGGGGGAATGAGACCAGGAATATATAGTGTTCACATTACATACTATACTTATCCACACAATTAGACCAAGAATAATTTTCATATACAACTTTTTTTCCAGTTCTGCCTACCGTGAACTCCTTTTAAACACCCTTAGGTTCCTTCACTTTGTCATGATTTCATTTACAATTAAACAGTAAGGATTTAGTTTAATTACGGGAATAATAGCATGTTTCCAATACTTTAACAGTATATGTAACAGTGACCTGATGCAGTATCTATTGTTCTAATTGAAATCAAATTTACAAACATGAACACATACATCATTATATAATAGATTTATTTTCCCATTCTTGATTTTCATACTAAAAGGAGTATAATTTCTTTTATTTAAAATAAACATGTCTCCCTAGGTAATATTTTTAAATATATGAATCAATACAATTTTAAAGAAGAAATAACTGCTGTGACTCAGGGTTATGGAAGACATATCCCGTAATAAATTATGGTGATAAGTGCTAGTAGACAAAGTACTTCAGCTCCTGTAGCAAATTCTTTCCAGCTCTGTTCATTAATCAGACTGCTTACCTGGCTTTGTCATTAGTGCCAGGCCATTCAACTTGTGCCTAAACCAATTAATACATAATTTAAATCAGAAGCATGTTTAAAGTTCTATCAGACTACCCTATAGTGGCTGGGGTAAAAGAAATGACATAATCCTCCATTAATTTTATAAGTTTCTTTGTAAAGTAATTGGTGATTGCTGACAATACTTTTCTGAAGCAAATACTACATTTTTCTTATTCGATATTCCCCTTGGTATGCAACAGATAGTATTCAGCATCTAACAACAGGTATCCACAGAATGAAAAATATCTTGCTAAACTCATATCCACACTGCCTGAAAGATTTTGCTTGAGGTTTTCAATCTATCACATTGACTTCTCAATATTGGTGGTGACAGAGTAAACTTGCAAAGATCCCAAAACATACAAAATAATAAGCCAAACTAGGTGAACTATTACTAATTCCCTCTTTACTGATTTCATAAGTGGAGAGGTGAATGACAAAGGCTTCCACTCATCATTTTTCCCCCTGACCTGCAAGTAGATATGTCCAGAAGATATCCACACAGGCTCCAATGACAGGCTACTTGTCAGCAATGAAAGTGAAAACAAAGGGCTTTATTTAAAATGTGTCAGCCACTGTCAACTGCTGGTAACAGAATCTTTGATGATCCTTGTTCTGGTTCTAATTCTAACCAAACTGTCACTAATAGTTATTTAAAAACTTACAGTCATATACAAATGATTGTTCAAGAGTGGGTGTCAGAATTCAGTATACATAAGCATCTTTTCTTAAAAATGAAATTTCCATCAGAAATCTCTTTCTAATGAGAAAAAATTATTTCAGACATTATTTGTTATTATCCAAAAGCCATATACACCCCAATTCCCAAATGCATACACACTTCTTATTTGTGAATTAATAACTTGCAGATACTTTTGTTCATTTTTGCTCACGTGGCTTAGGAGAACTTAAACTTCTTTCCATTTCTGGGGGTTGATCATGATGGGGAGTAAAGTTAATTAATCTAAGCCAGTAATGACCATTTCTTTTTTTTTCTGACAATGACTGATGTTTAAAAATTATAATTATAGCATAAAATAACACCAAAGGAATATGTTAGGGGTATCTGAGGAAATTTTTCCTTACTTTAAAAATAAGATACTCTAGCTAACATTATATTCAATGGTGAAAAGTTAAAGGATTTTCCTCTAAGATAAGAAATAAAACAAAGATACCCATCTTCAGTACTTTCATTCAACATAGTATTGGAAGTCCCACACAGAGCCATTAGGCAAGAAAAAGAAAGATAAAGGAATCCAGACTGGAAAGAGAAAAAGCAAAACTATCACTGTTTGCAGATAGCACAATATTATTTATAAAAACCTTAAGAACACCAAAAACTATTAGAACTAGCAAATAAATTTAATACAATTGCAGGATACAAAAATCTGGTATGTAATCTATACATTACTAACAAATTACCATAAAATCAAGAAAACAACCCCATTTATAATTGCACACAAAAAAGAAAACTAGAAATAAATTTAATCAAGAAGGTGAAAGATCTACATACTAAAAACCACAAGACTCTGATGAAAGAAATCAAACTCACAAATATTTGGAAAGACAGTCTGCTCTTGGGTTGGAAGAATTGATATTGTTGAAAAGTCAATACTACCCAAAGTAATCTACAGAGTCAATGCAATGCCTATCAAAAATTCAATTGTATTTTTTACAGAAATAAAAAAAATAATTCTAAAATTTATATGGAACTACCAAAGACTTCAAACAGACAAAACAATCTTGACAAAATAAAAAAAGAACAATGGGCCTCCTGGTGGCACAAGGAGTTAAGTAGCAGCACTATGAAGCTATCCACAGCCACTGCAGCACAAGTTTGATCCCCAGCCAGAGAGGTGATCCACATGTTGTAACAGACTTTCCTCTCTCATCCACTGCTTCACTCAGCAGTATATTTCAATCCATCCTCCTGTTCTGTTCCCCACATTGTCTCTGGTGAATCCTCTCACCCCCACACCTCTGGCCTGTGCCCCAGTTCTCGTATGTATAAATAAATAAATCTTTTTTAAAAATAAAATAAGGACAGAAGTATCACATGCTCAGACTTTAAACAATGTTACAAATCTATAGTAATCAAAACAGTCTGGTATTGGCATAAAAACACTTACTGCAATAAAACAAAATAACCAGAAATAATTCCATGCATGTATACTCAATTAATTTACATCAAAAGAGTCAAGAATATACCACAGGGAAAGGACAGTCTCTCTTCAATAAATGGTTTTGGAAAAATTGGCAGCCACGTGAAATTAAAAGTAAACCATTACTACACCATTCACAAATATCAATTTAAAATGGATTAAAGACTTGAATATAAAACCCAAAACAATAAAACTTCAGGAATAAAACATAGGTAGTAAACTTCTTGACAAAAGTCTTAGAAAGGATTTTTTGGATCTAACTCCAAAAGCAAAGACAACAAAATAAAAAAAAATAAATAAGTAGGACTACATCAAATGAAAAAACTTCTCCACAGCAAAGGAAATCATCAACAAAATGAAAAGATGACCTACTAAATGTTTATATCTGCAAATCATATATTCAATAAGGGGTTAATATCCAAAATATATAAAGAAATCATACAATTCAATATTTTTTAATCTGATTAAAAATGGGCAGAAGATATTCAATAACAGATGAGTGGTGAAAGAAGATATGGCAAAACACACAATGGAATACAACTCAGCTTAAAAAAAAAGTAGATGAAATTTTGTCATTTACAACAACATGGACGGAAGTGGAGAGGGTCGTACGTAAGTCAGAAAGAGAAAAATAAATACCTGATGGTTTTATGCATATGTGGAATATAAAGAAAGAATGCAGAGGAACAGACAAAATAAAACCAAAGAAATCCTTGAAATTTTAAAGCAAACTGATCTAACAGAGGGGAGGGTGAGAAGTAGGGAGTAAGGTATAGAGGGGGAGCAAATGGACTACAGCAAAGGATTATTGGTGTTCTGGTGGTAGAGGTGGTATAATAAAGAACAATTAAATAGGTATGAAACGATATTCCTAAAACATACACTGCTGTGAAGCAACATTAAAAACCACTTCAATAAAAACAATTTAATTTTAAAATAACTGTATTGGACAGAAAGTATTTGTAAACATTTTCCAAAGGAGGCAAACAGGTAGCAAATCAGTACATGATAAGATGCTCAATAACACTAATCACCAGGGAAATACAAATCAAAGGACATGAGATGGTAACCTTAGGCCTGATAAAATGACAAAATCAAAAAGATAAGAAATAAACAATATTGATGAGGATGTGGAAAATAACACACTTGTGCATTGTTGGTGGGAGTGTAAAATGGTGTAGCCACTATAGAAAAAAGTATGACGCTTCCTTTAAAAAATAGAAATAAAACTACCATATAATCTAGTAATAATATCACTTCAGGGGCCTCCCTGGTGGTGCAGTGGGTTAAGCAACACACTATGAAGCAAACTGCAGCCACTGCAGCATGAGTTCAATCCCTGCTGCCAGCCAGGGAAGGGACCCACATGGCGCAGCAGACCTCTCCTGCTGTGCCCACTGCTCCTCTCAGCAGTGTACTTCTGTTGATCTGCCTGTTCTGCTCCCTGGTCTCGGCTCACCCCCCCCCCACACACACACACACACACCTCTGGCCTGTACCCCAGTACTTGTATGCATAAATCAATCTTTTTTTAAAAAAATATCACTTCAGGGTATAAAGACATAGAAAATGAAAACACCAACTCAAAAGGATTATGTGGGGTCTCCCTGGTGGCACAATGGGTTAAGCAACACACTATGAAGCAAACCATAGGCACTGCAGCATGAGTTCGATCCCTGGCCCCAGCCAAAGAGGTGACCCATATGGCGCAGCAGACCTCCCCTGCCTTGCCCACTGCTCCTCTCAGCAGTGTATTTCAATCAGCCTGTTCTGCTCCCTACTCTGTCTCTGGTAGGTCCACTCACCTCCCATGACTCTGGCCTGTAAATAAATCTTTAAAAAAAAAAATCTGTACCCAAAGTTCACTGCAGCATTATTTACAACAGTCAAGACAAGGAAACGATCTAAGTGTCCATAAGTGAATGAATGGGTGAAGAAAACGTGGTATATATTTTCAATGAAATTATCACTTAGACAAATGAAATATTGCCTTTTGCAAAACATGGATAGATATTGAGGGTACTATGCTAAGTTAAATACGTCAGAGAAAGATAATAATAAATAAATCAGAGAAAGATAAATAACTTTATGTTGAATCTGTTATTGCAATTAAAAAAATATGAAAAGAAATCAAGAATTTAAAAAGTCTGGGCATTCGTGTCAACACACAGGATTACAGAGCAGGAACAAGGACAAATCTGGATTCTTGATGACGCTGACTGTTCAGTGTTTCAACCTATAACTACTTTACACCTTGGGGCTTCCACTTATGTGACATAATATCTTTAAGTCATTCTGTTATAAACTTGTTATTTGCAGTTGAAAGCATCTTATTTGATGCAAAAGTCAACATTTTTTTGCTAAATATCTTTTGAAACGCTATTTCCAGAGAAAAAAAATCTATACAAATATTTTTAATAAGTCATAGTATAAATTGAATCAAACTGTCAGAACAATATCACACTCTTACTTTCCAGCTAAATATAAAAACCTAATCATCTTTGTAAAGCTACGGCATTAGAATCCTCTCCTATACTTAGATAGCAGCCACCCTAATTCACTCATAGTACATAGTATAGCATGGAGAGTGAGACCTCAGACCCCGCATTTAGCTACACAGGGATATGGTGCAAGATCTGCCCCTCACTAGCTATATAAATTAGGCAAACAACAAAACTCCTTAGTTTCAAGTCTTTCATCAGTAGAGTGGGGATAATGACAGTACTTATTTTTCTACATTAATGTTGGGCATGATGAACTAATTGATGGACGTGCCTCAGCACTTAGCATAAAATAATGACTCAATAAATGTTAGCTACAGAAAGAAAAAAACAAAAACTAGTAACAAGTGTGCAACCACTATTGCAAAGATATAAGAGTTCAGGTCTTTAGCCTATTAAAAATATCAACCCATAAAGAACAGCTAATATAATTTATAATGGTAATGCTATTCAGAAGTAAGAAAAACCAAAGACGCTCCAAGACCTGTGAAATAAATTTAAATCTCAGTTTTGCTCTCAAAAAGCAAGATCAGATTTACTTAAGTAAGGATAATTCAGACACAGTATGCTAGCTTTACTGACAGTTAATATGCTCCATCATTTAAAAAAAATATTGATTCTAAAATCTATTATATAAGATAATTTAGCCTGGTTTGGGGGGGAAGGGGAGGCAAGTTCTTCAGCTTTATTTAAATACATGAGTCCAAGGAGTTAAAAAGGTTTTCTTTATATCTCTGAGTGTAACCTTTGGTTTCCTAATAAAATCAATAGTGCTAAGTCATATACAATGCTATAAGTAAATGTTACCTAAATGGAAATGTCATAAAAAACAAACAAAATTCAAAAAATGAGGAAACAAAGGTGAAAATTATAATGATGTAAATTTAATTTTGGAAAAAAATACACTTCTAACCATCAGTGAAATATACTTGCCAAAATCTGTACTTAATAAAAAAAATAGCCTTTTACTGTTAAAAATTCTACATAATGATTATAGGTTGTTAACAACATATAATATCTAATATCTAAGCAAAGAGGGCAACTGACAAGTTTTTAAGTTAGAATCTGATTACAATTTATATTGTTAAGACTAATTATTTGTTAAGTTTTAAAAATGATTCCAATAACACCTTAAACCATTCCACAAATATTTATTGAACACATTAAATTTTAGACCATGGACCTCATTGGTGGCGCAAGGGGTTGAGCACCACACTGTGAAGCATCCGCAGCCACTGCAGCCAGGGAGGGGGACCCACATGGTAGCAGACCTCTCCTGCCTCACCTGCTGCTCCCCACTCTGTTTTTCTGTTGATCTGCCTGTTCTGCTCCCCACTCTGTCTCTGGTGGGTCCTCTCACCCTTCGTATCTCTGGCCTGTGCCCCAGCTCTTGTATGCATAAATAAATATTTAAAAAACCTTTAAAAAGAAATAAATAAATAAATTTTAGGCCGTGGACTGAGTCTCGAGGCACTACAGATGAATGACCTTCCTTCAAGTACATCACAGTCCACTTAGGAGCATATCTGATATGAGCTATAATCGTGATATACTAACTGTGCTATAGAAAGCATGGCAGTGACATGTACGAAAATCAACTCAAAATGGATAAAAGACCTAAATGTAAGACCCGAAACTATAAAATACATAGAGGAAAACATAGGTAAAACACTGAAAGA